>WTSP01004404.1:18029-37008 GCA_025331215.1 Actenoides lindsayi | reverse complement strand
TGCCAGCACTGGGAGTTGGACTGGCTTGAGAATTTGTGGCTGTGATTTGGACCCTTGTCATGCCCACGTACTGTGTCACTGCACGAGGAATTCAGTTACCATGGGTTACCCTATCAGTACGGGGACCAAGTGCCTCCCCTCCCAACACCTCTATAAAAAGAGTCTCTCCAAGATACTCTAGCAGCTCCTGCCTACTGGCACAGACCGGAAGAAACTTGGCTGCAGGGAGAGAGGGAGGGCTGCCAGAGGAGGTGTCAGCATGCCGTCTGCTTTCCAATTTCAATGCCACTTCGTTCTCATCTTCCTGGCAGCCTCCAAGGGGGAAACCAGATACCTAGAGGTAAGCAATGAGGCTGACAACTACCACTCCTCACTGTGCTTTTAGCTACTGTCTTCTAACTTGTACTCTAAGCTTTCAAACATTGTGCTCTTTCCACTTTCCCCTCCTATTTCTGCTCCTCCTGCATTTAAGCCTACACCTGTGTAACATTAATGCAACAGTCCCATCCCCCAGATGTTTATCCTCCTTTTTCTCAAGCTTGCATTTTTGCAGAGGATTTGAGAGACTCACTGTGCACTGAACTGCTGGACTCACCTCTTAGGTGATAGGTTTGTTCCTCTCTGCTGCAGGTTGGCAGCTTTCTGACTGATCTCTCCCACAGCTGAACTATTTCTGGAGGAGGAATTTAAACTGCTGGTGTCTGTTCTTGGGAGGCACATGGTGAGGACAGCATTTCACTTTGCCCCAGCCTCTTCTTGTCCTCTTTCCTTGACCAGGTGAAGGATGCCAGTGAAGACGAGCCCTTCCTACTCCTCAGTGAAGATCTGAAGCGAGAGCTGTCTGCAGGGCAGATCTATCGGCGGTCACTCCGTGAGTTTCTTTGGTGCTCTGTTGGGGACCATCAGTGGGTGGGAAAATTCTGGGGGGAGTTTGGGGCTATTTGGCAGTGACAGAGGTGCAAGCACTTTTTGCAAGGGGGAAGGGGGGGAGAAGGACAAAGCATTAAAATCTCAGAAAAACTGTTGTTGAGGCAGAGCGATTGAAAGAGGGCTCTGAAAAGAGGTTGGGGCTGAGAGATGAGGGTCCTCCGATAATGGGAGAAGGATGGTGATTGTTCACCCATGTCCCTGGGCAGTGTCACATCTCCAGGGGATGGGACAGGTAGAAAATCTGTGATTAAAGAGAAATAGGAGGCAATGAGGTGTTTGTGCACTTGTGCACATACAGGCACACTCATAGAATTTTCTGCTCGGAGATGCTTTGACATGTCATTGCCACTCCCCACCCCCACCCCATTAAACAGTTGTGCTCACACCTGTGAGTTACAATTCATCCTCTGATGCTCAACAGGCTTCTGATTGTTTCAGCTGGGTCTCTTTCCCCTCAATGCCAGCCTGGTCTCAGTGTGGAGGTCTCTCTTCACTTCCCACTTCCCTGTTCTGGGTCTCCCTCCTCAGCAGGCAAAGGCAGCAGCCCCATGTCTCTCTCTCTTCAGGCTGCATTGACATGCTGAGTACAGAGGGGCAGTTCACCTTCACTGCAGACCAACCACAGCTGCACTGTGCGACCTTCTTCATTGGGGAGCCTGAGGAACTTATCACAATAGACTACAACTTTGTGAACATCGACTGCCAAGGTGGTGATTTCCTTAAGGTAAGAAACTGAAAAGTTCTGCTGAGCTTTCCTTTCCTTGCTTTCATCTGATTTATGAGACATTTGCTATGTGTAGAAGGGCCAGGGAAATGCATGTGCATATGAGCATGTGTGTATTTGTGTGTGGAGAACAGGCTTTCACAAAGCGGTTAGCTCTGGCAGAGCTGATCCTCTTCTCTAAGGCAGTTTGGGTATTTTCCCCCCTCATCACCACCCTTCTAGAGCAAAGTCGTATGCAGGCTGAGAATCTCTTTCTAAATTGCATCACTGGCTCTTCTGAACTTTTCCAGGAACACCTCTACTGAGAGTCCATACCTGGAGACTGACTGAAAAGTTTGGTCAGTATGAGCCAAGCACCTCAACCCCATTAAGAGGGTTTTCTCATTGCACCATGAATCACACGAGCTCTGTAAATAATGATACAGCTCTCCAAACAGCTGTCACTGCTCTAGGACCTCTGCTCACAGGTCACTTAAAATCAGCTTATTAATGAGTGGATCATTGCAGACTTTCTTTCAGATGGCCCTGCTAGAGCTTTAAAAGACGTTGGCTCTGAACAGAAAGAGATCCATGACTTGGATCCATTTATATTCCAATATCAAAAAAACTTTACCAGAGCATTTTGCTGGCAGGCTGAAGCATTGACCAACATCTGAACTTGGTTCAGGAGAGAAGGGGAGGCTTGATGGCCCCTAACTGCTTCCCTCACATTGCTCTGTGCCCTTTGTGCTCTGGTGGCTTTGCACAGCAGAGACCCCATCCAGCTCAATGGCAAGCAGAGCTCTGGGGAGGAGGAGGAAAGCTGCCCTTCAGCCCTTTCCTCATCTCCCGTTTTTGGACACATTCTGTCCTCCTGCTCACTTTACCCTGGGGAATCCTGTCCCTCCGTCCTGTACCCGTGGCTGGGTTCTCTTTCCACGTTACTACAGGGAGGCTAATTTCAGCCTCTTGTGAGTCCAGGATTCTGTACGTAGACTCACAGCCACTTACAGAGGCTAGAAAAATGCCAAGAGATCTTTGAGGCTTTATAGAGGTTTTCTTCCTTGGATCATGGGGTCCCCAGTTTCTACATTATACTATTGTATTTAAACAAGCAGCTTTTTGCTGGTATAATCTGAGCACCCATGTCCCATTACTTCAGAAAATTTACAGTTCTGGCAAATCCAGAGACTGATCCTGCAGCTTTTCTATGAGGAATTCCCACACATAAATTAGGATTGCTCACTGAGGCAATGGCAAAATCCATTCCTTGGATTTTCAAAGTATTGACTGGATCATAGAAGGAATCACCAGGTAAGAGTGGCTAGGAGGGAATTGTAGCAGCAAAACAGACAACTGCATGGCTGTGCTAGAATGAATACAGATTTCTAGTTCTGACACATTTCTCACACTCTTCCCCCAGGAAGATAAGGGCAAATTGTTGCTATTTTTGTTGTGAAGGAAAGATTTTTAGAGGTCGCTGCTTAAGGTCCAGACAAGTAAGCAGCATTTTTCTGCCTTCTGTGGCTAGGATGAGCTGAAAGAGCAGATGTAGGAGAGAGCAATACCTCTGATGATAACTCCCCCTTGAATCTTTATTGTATTCCAATACCTCTGGAAGGCCCCCAGGCCAATGAATGAGGCCCATTAATGACAAACTGCAAAGAGATGGATGGTGGAGAATTACAGGACAGATCAATGGACTTAATGCTCAGAGTTTGAGAGGGTGACTATATTTCATACAGCTTCCAAATCAAGTTGTTCAAAAATTTCTCTTAATAACAATGAAATTGCAATAGTAGGAAATTAAAAAAAAAAAATTAAAAAAATATGCAAATGTGCTTATGCTGGAGCAAAAAAAGAGATGCTTCTTTCAAGAAAGGTCAGCAAAATTGTCACCTGAAGGAAGTAAAGACAACATGAAAATGTGTATTTATCCCTTTCCTAAATAAGAAATGATACTTGAAATATTAGTAAAATTCCAGGAAACTGATAAATACAAAGAATTTTTCTTTTTAATTGGTGGCTTTGAACAAGCCATCTGGTGTCAAAATAAAACACTGTCTGTAATACTTCACATTTCTCTGCTAACAGAGTGATAAACCTTGTTTTCAATTACTGGACCCCTGTAGGTATTTGATGGCTGGATACTCAAAGGAGAGAAATTTCCGAGTTCCTTAGATCATCCCCTCCCCACTTCCCAAAGATACATAGACTTTTGTGAAAGTGGAGATATTCAGAGGAGCACCAGGTCATCACAGAATGTGGCAATGATCTTCTTCAGGATTCACCAGCCAGGCAACGGATTTACCATCACAGTCAAGAAAAACACCAACCTCTTTCGTAAGTCTGCATTTTATACCATGAAATGTGCTTGTGTTTGGGGCAGGAAGAAAAATGAATGTGCTGCTTTGCACTGAATACTCTCACTCATGTTATCTGCATTGACAGGGCTCCAGTAATGTCAGCAGAGCCACACACACCTGCACACCTGAGGATTTGACTCGGGCTCAGTGTGTGTCTCAAGTTAAAAAGGAGAAAAAATAAGAGAAGCACAAGAGGCAACCTGGGCATGGCTTCAATATTCAGGACAAAAAGGCTCTTTCTTTCAAAGAAGATCTCTTCCAATCTAATGTTGTCACGTTCCAACAAATTTGTCTAAAATACATAGTGTTCATTTAGAGTTTAATTGCAGCAGTGTTTAGATCTGGGTGAACAATGAGAAAAAATATTAGAAAAAGCTCAACAGCAAAAACAGTGTATTGAATATTTATGTGATAGTTACAAGTGATACATCATCCCATGGATCTATTTCCCTAAGCCTATGAGTTGGCAAGGCACAGATAATAGTCACTTGCATCTTTTTCCCAAGAGGGGACAGGACATTTAACAATTATCGTTCAAAGCAGTCTGGTTTATTTACTTCACCATGGAAAGGATGAAGATGATGACATGTCTGCCCTGTCCTTCCTCTGAGTTCTTCAGACATAAGCCTGAAAGCTGGGTCTCCACACTAGTGCGTCTTCATGACAGTGGATGAGATCATTGTGTGCAGCTGCTGGAGCTGGCTTGTGGCTACTGAAGTAGCTGCAGGCCTCCAGGTCTGTGTGGGATCCCTTGGGTTGCACATGCAGATGATAAATGTGAACTTACCTGAACTGTTAAGGTTGAACTTTAAGATAAAATCAGCATGTACATGCACTAGTTTCAATGAGATGTTTTGCAGGGTAAGGCAACTCGAGTTAAGAGGAGCAGAATAGGACTTAGAGGTGTGCTGGCAGTATCAGGTAATAACTACTGAAAGCTAAACAGAAGCCCTACATCCATATTTAGTCTCCTTCAAACTGGCAGATACTACAAGCCCTTGACAACATGAGACTCTGAAGTATGGATTTGGGAGATGTAAGCTCTCCCATTGACTGCTTCACCCTCAAGTCCTGCCAGACCTCATGCTACATGGTAAGAAATGGGCAGGGAAATTTTAGAGAACAAGTGCTATGCAAGATCCTCAGAAAATGCCATAAGCATATTTTTCAGTATTTGGCTGTAATTTTCAATAATTAAATCACCTGTACTGAAAGTGCATCATGATCATTTTGCTACATGCAGTGATGACTGCGCAAGTAACTCTTGTACTTTCTCCCGTGTCCCAGCTTGCAATGTCATCTCTCAGACTCCCTCAGGAAGGTTTACCATGGTCATTCCCCATCAGCACAGAAACTGCAGCTTCTCCATAATCTACCCAGTGGTGATAAAAATATCTGATCTTATCCTGGGACATTTAAATGGTCTCTTTTTAAAGGTGAGTTGTTTATTTCCTCAGAAATTACTACTATGTGCAGATTTCTTGGGGACAGGAGAGGGAAGAGGATGAAGCAGGGATAGCCTGTGGCACTGGCTGCTAAGGTGCATGCACTCCAGAGCACATGCACACATGCTGAGGGCTCTGGTATCCCCTCAGAGCTGAGTGCTGGGTCTGTCTCTGTCACTATTGTCTCTGTCACTATTGTCTCTGTCACTATTGTCTCTGTCACTATTGTCTCTGTCACGCTGCAGAGACAATCAAATTATGCAAAGTACCGTTAATGCATAAATACATTTATGCATGTATGTATGGCATATTGTCTGCCATAACAAATGGTAAGAATTTTATTAGGAAGAAAGGAGTGGTCTCCCCAAGAACTGTCTGTCTGCATTTAAACTAATGAAAGCAGCAACCACTCCAAACAGAGAAAGGAGACAGTTTAGATGGTGAGGTATTGGCATGGAGAAAAAACAAACATTCTCACAATTGATTCCTTGCTCAACATGCTGAGCATTCTCTTCTCCATCTGCTCTGATGCATGGCACAGTGTTGGGGGTTGGCCATGGCATTTGGTGCTTGGTGATGACCAGACTGGAGAGGATAGGAGCTGTTTGTGACACCCTATGCCTGGGAGATCTGAGAAGGTGCAAATTCCTATATATCCAGAATGATAGAATCAAGAAAGTTTGTTTCCTGCTGCCAGTCACACTGGCAGCCTAGGTCCTTCATGAGAACTGCCAATGTCTGAGCAGACAGCTCAGCTTTGAGAGATGGGCAAGATGACTTATTCAGCAGTGTGCAGAAAAGGGGCAACAGCAGGAGGACAGTAAAGAAATCAGACACTTAAATAGCAGCATATGGGTTACCACCCAAAGGTGCACAAGGTGTCTATGCAAGACATTTTTGGCAAACACCATTAATTTTCAGGAAGAAAACACATGTGGGTCTAGTATACAGTGAGCTGTTGTCTTAGTACAAAACTACTCTTTTGGTTAATTCCTGCTTTAATTAAACTTTTGCAGAACGATACATTTTAACAACACTTAATGCTTAAGAAAAGTATAGTGTAGTGGAACTTAAGTTCCTGCTTGCCAGCTGAGTGTGGGCATATGTGCAGCCCATGCCTGTATTAATTGGATTACACATCGAAGCATCCACAATCAGATTGCTTGTCTGCACTAAAAGCAGTTGAATCAACACCTTAACTACTTGACAGTAATTTTCAAAGCCTACTTAGGTCTTTTTTTGGAAGCCCTTTAGGAAATTAACTAATGTAAAATTGAAACAGTATTGCTCAGGGTGAGGACAGCCTGATCTCACACAAGTTTGAGCACAGAAGACTTCTAACCCCTACTGTTAGCTGCAGTCATGTGTAAAGAACTACTGGTTTTTGAAGATAAAATATAAATAACTTTTAATCTCTGCCTTTTTAGAAACCATCAGCAGGCTGTGCAGGAGTGGGAGACTTCATAGAGCTGCTAGGAGGAACTGGCTTAGACCCGTCCAAGATGTTTCCATTAGCTGATCTCTGCCATTCCTTTCATGGGTCTGGTAAGAACTCCTTTTTCTGCTTACTGCCACGAGATAAAATAATTAATCAGAGGGAGTCACGCAGAGCCCCCTGAAACCTGTATTTCCTGCTAGACTGAAGAACTTCAGATGTAGCAGAACACAGTAGCTAAATCTATCAGTGCCTGCAGCGGGGCTGTGTGATACAACACACTCACGACCACCTTCATTTGCCCCTGCAGTATTCATTATAACAAGGTTAAGTTATACGTATTTTTAAAATGCTTGTCCTATGACACATGATTATCGGAGTGTCAGTAGATAAATAAACCCAGAAATTCATAACAAATGAAGAAAGAGCAATTACATTTTCAGTTAAGGAGGTTTTTTTCACTTACTTGGTGTTTCCAAGGCCGCCTTTCCTACTGCGGGAATAACTCATACCCCAAAAGCCTCAGAGCTACCACTCTGCTTTGAACCCTGTAGGAAATCTGAACCTGTTTCACTATCATGTCAGGTTGGTGACCTATTTTGCCCCATGAAAATAAGAATTTCCAGATTGCGTAACATTCAGTACAGCAGAGTATGAAGTGTTGCAGTGATGTGACAGACTAGCCTCTCTGGCACATGTGTTGTACCTTAGGAATATTAACAGGTGCACCAGAGAAGCTGCTGGGGGGAAAACACACCTGGCACTACACCTCTGTGGTCTCCCTTCCTGAGAGATCGCACAACTTAATGGTCCAGGCACTGGTCAAAGATCCTACTGGCAAACACTGGTACTGAGTGAATACTGAACACTGCAATGTGGTTTAAATGTGCTTTCCTGGTGGTGTGAAGGAAGGGAATTTCCATCTTGGCAGCCCCTGCTCTTCCTATCACCCACTAGATGTGTCCTCCAGTGAGGAAGGGGCTTCAAGTTTCGCAAATGAAACAGGCTTTGCCAAACCCTTGCTCAAATGACTCGCCTAAAACAATGGTTAGTGAATGGTTAGATGGCTTGATTTCCTCCCGAATGCGGCCGTATGCTGGGCACTTTCATGCACTTGGTGAGATCCTCACATGCCTTTATTACTGTGAAGAACCTCCTTACACACAAACCCACTCATCCTTCTAACAGGAAACATTTAAAAGTTGTTAATATTAGGTATCTCCAGGATAGGGTGCCATTATCCTTACCCCATCACTTGTGGTATCTAACAGTAGCATAACTTTCCAAGTGCAAACATGTACAGACCTCTGTGTCATGTTTGTCTGTGTGTATGTGGAACTGCAGGGGGATGGGAAGTGAGTGGCATTTACATGAGTAAAGGTTACAACACTCAGTTAAATGCCCAACCCATTGTACAGTAAAACTAAGAAACGCAAAAGAAGGTATTTAGTCAGCAGTACCACCACTAGCTGGTCCTTACTAAACATAAAGTTGCTTTGTTTCCAAAACTGTATGTATCAGTGCTTTGCTATTCCCAACACTATATCTTTTTATCTCTTATACATGTATCTTTGTATCTCATCTACACCTCTTTTCCCTAACTAGCCCAAATGAAGATTGGCTGTGACAATACCGTGCTGCGAATGGTCTCCAGTGGCAAGCACATCAATCGTGTGACTTTTGAGTATCATCAACTCGATCTGCAGGAAACAGAAAACAGAAAGGAGAACAGCATTGAGGAATTCTGCTTTCCTAGTATCTGAGAAACCAGGCCACACACTTTCAGATGGCTAATGAAAATAAGGTTCTGGTGAATTAAAATAATGTATTTTTCCTTTAACCAGCTGGTATTATTGAGCTTTTTTGCAATACAAGCATAATTCTTTTTTTCATAAAAATCAGTCATTCCCATGAGCAAGCAAGAAAAAGCAAAGAATATATTAATCTTTGTTATTATCATTATTTTTTTTCTGCAATATTTAGGCTCATTTACTACATCCAAAATCAGTAGCAAGAACAGAAGGCTATGTTTCCCCTAAGAATACTATTAGGAAAACAGACACACACTCTCTGTGTATGTAGTGTGAGGACATATGAAACTCACAATAAGTATAAACTTCATGCAGCAATTTTATCCTTTTATATCAGGTATGAACAAAAATTTAGATGGTGGAATATACTTCCAGTTTTCTAAGAGGAAATCCAGCGTTAGTGTGTGTAAAAATTACTGGTTTGTTTATGAGTATAAATGTACTATTTATTTCTAATGACATGTTTTTAATAACAATTTATAGCATGGAAACTTCCTTACACAAATTAAAACATAAATAAATACATTTAAAGAGTTGGCAAAATATTATTATGTTTTATTTTTCTGAAGAACTCTTTCAACATTGTGGTTAGATTTCCTAAGTTCTGTGCACTCTTCTGGAAATGATAATTTTGAACATATGTTGCTGTGAAACTGTGGACTATTAAAGTAACATTATGGGAAGAAATTTCATTTGCCAATTTGCATACACCTTCATACAGAGTATGTCCCAGCTGTACGTTAACTGGGACCTTCCCTGTTTAAGGTCTTTGGTCATGTGCCTCGCTGTCCTGTAGAGGTAGCGATATACAAAAGTAGATTACTTTTTTTCCCAGACCTTTGGTGACCCAGAAAAGGAGTGTAAGCCTGGAATGCTCTAGGAAGCTCAGTGCAGCAGAGGACTAGAGTTGTGTCCTAGGTCCAAGGGAGACACATGGACTGGGGGTATGTTTTCTGGAAGTGCTACCTGGAAATGAGAGCAAACTGTTCCTCTTTCAATGTTCAACTAACAGTCAACACTGATTAATCTAGCTGCATGTCTAAAGATCTTCAGCACTAATTTCTGGCTCTTAATCTTATAGTCAGCAAAAATCAAATGTCTTGAGTATTCATCAGCTCTGAAGTCAATCCCCTCCAACTGACACGGGTGAAACCCACAGGATGTCATAGACTCCCCCTCTGAAGGGTTTTAGAAGCCCAGTTTTGGTGACTGCCTCATAAGCAGAGGGATGTACTTGTCAGCCTGATCAACTGACCATCCTGTATGGCTGTGCTTATGGAAAAGGTGGGGACTGTGGGAATATTTTGCTTTGTTCCAAAAGAAAAAAAACAGACAAAACTGCTGCTTGCTACCCCAGAGCATGAAGCAGCTCTGGCTCAGGGCTCTGAGTGGGGAGTCCTTGGCTACCACATCCCTGCTCCAGCCCCATGTGACCTACCATTGGCTTCCTGAGCCCCTGGCACTCTGCTGGCAATGTTGGCAGAGACATTGGCTCAGGGGAAAAGAACTATCAGGATTCAATGAAATAGTTTTTTGCCTGAGGAAACTTGCAGTGACAGAGGATTTCTGTTCCCCCAACATCCTATTCGACTCATCCTTTCTGGGTGACTGTTACTGTCAGGGTGGCCCTAACCATCTCCAGCCCCGCCAGCTTTTCCTGGGCACGCTTTAAGTGAATCAGAGCACATTTCTGGACTGGGCAGTTTGGGAACAAGGTTGGGGGCTCCCATATCAGACTGTACCTATCCACATGCCTACATTCAAATTGGGGAGCGGTAGAGGTCTTTCAAATGCTGCTCCATGGTCACTAAGAAACATGGGAGGACTTGAAACATCAGCAATGGATTTCAGGTCCAACAGCTCAGGACTAAATGACCAATGAAGATAAACTCACAGTCTCTTGCTTAGTGGAGATTCATAACGGGATTTCCCACTTTTCAGCTTTATGTGGTATTTTTTTTTCAATCTTAACATGAATTAAATACCTCAAAAACACCAAGGCCTTATAGAAAAGATACTTGTGATCAGAAATTTGAGGTTTCTCTTTCCATAGTATACAGAAGTGGACTCTATTACTAAGAAAATTTACTGTTATAGATGAAGGAGAATGAAAAACAACACAGTGCGGGACAGCACCATAGATTGCTATTGCTTCATGTGTAATATTCAAATACATGATGGCTCTCTCAGAAGCTGTTGTCACTTAGTCTACTTCTTTTAATCAATATAAATTTAGGTGACACTGTGAATGACATCACTCCACTCTGTTGGCTGCCTTGGAAAAAATGGGACCCCAGCCAGCTAGGCATTTTTTGGTCCTTGCTTTAAGCTGTACCTCATGCAGAACTTCATGGGTCACTTCAATCTGTGTATCTGTATTTATGGAGGCCCTCATCATTTCAGGAGTTGCAGATCATCAGTCACAAGAAGTCACCTCTTACATGTCATATATCACAGATCCTCCAGGGTTTAGTTTTAGAGAAATAAGGAAAAAATTATCCTCATGAATTAAATGAAAGGAAACCAAGGCAGTAAAAGCACTACAAAGAGGAAAGAATCCCCAACATAACACCCCCTAAAAAACCCCAAATAACTGAAAGCTTGTAAAATGAAAAGAAAGCAGAATAAGAAATATGTTAATAACATGAATATCTGTTGAAAGACACAAGACAAGACCTTATCAATTAACAAGGTTGTAGCATGGAGGCTTACAAGAGCTGGAAAGCCTCCTAAGAATAATAATTGAAAAAAAAAAAAATCAAGCTCCTAAAAATAAAAATGTAACAAAATTCTTTGAAGAGGCACTGTATGAAAATGTTTGCTTTGAGAAGAAGTTACATGTCCACGGTTTAGACACTCTGACATCTGTCGTTGTAGGCAAAAACACTAAACCTCACAATTAATGTTAAAATTCACAAAATTGTCAGGAGAAGATGTGAGTGATAGGCTTAGAGCACATTCTAATGTTTGAGAATGAACCACTTTTCTTCATCTTCTTGCCTTGGCATCGACACTGATTTTCCTCTACACAAGTGATGTAAAAGGTGACATGATAGCACAACAGCACTACACAGCATAGGAGCACTGTGCTAGATTTAGAAAGCAAACCAGTGAACTTGAACTCATGGTTCAGCCAACATGCAAGTAAGGACTGAAAAACTCTTCAGGACCACAAAAACTACAAAGGAACCTAGGGTTAAAAGCAGTTCTTTGCAGAGAAGGGGAAATATCAGAAATTCTTACTAGAGTATCAACCTTGGAAGACAAAGGAATACAGGACATGAATCAACTCCTGCATTTCTCTACTAACATGAAATCCAAGGTGGCCGGTCAGAAAAAATAATTAGATGAGTTACCCAGAGGGGGGCTGAATTTCCCACCTTAATTAAGATTTAACAATTAAAAGTCTTCTACTTAAAGACCATGCAATAAATCTTCAGCTTAGATGTTATTTCCACCTTTACTATGTATAAATGAAATAAATTAATAACAATTGCAGAGATTTATTGGAGAGTGGTAAGTCTTTGTTGTTGAAATTACCCAAAAGAGAAGATGGAAATACTCTTGAGCCACTGGGAAAAAAATCTAGAGCACTTGTTCCTACAGGAATGCCCCTGCCCATTTGAAAGAATCAGTCAACTGAAATAACATTTGTCAAGACTTTTTCTGGCAATGGAAAGGGACAATTGTTGTGGGACCCACCAACATAGAGCATGTGCCAAGAGGCTTGTAAAATAGGTTTTAATACAGGAATAGATACAGACTTGTTCAAGTTCTTTGGGATTCTTAAGAGAAAAAAACCTGTCCCAGAATTAAGGATTATATTAAATTCAGAAATGTTTTATTCAAGTTAGAATTGCTGCCTTTGGACGTAAAAACTCAGCAGAACAATTGTAACTTAAAAAGACTGACGATAGTCAAATTTTACAATAATTTCTTGTTTTGTGAGGTGACCATTTATTTCCCAGATTAGACTGCTTTTTCTTAAAGCAGTGATAAAAAATCGCAGACTTCTTGGAAGAAACGTGCAACTCCCCACAATAATATTCAATGATTTTTTAGGTTAGAGTTGTTCTGCTAAACTGATGTTAACTTTCATCTTCCACAACTGACAATGAAAATAAGCACTCAGACTAAGACAAGTGTGGTCTTTCTGAATAGCAGTCTAAACAACGTTTAAAACATCTTCTAAATAGCTTCTCTGCTAACATTGATTCTACAAATTTGTGCCCTGCGTTTTCTGTGCTAGAGTTTTGATCAATAGGACAAGTCGCCTGGAAGCTGAATAGTAAGAAGAGTAGATTTGCAGAACACATTAGGTGCTTGATCTTATAATCTGCTTCCCATTGCATATCTACTCCTACAAATTTTAAATAGATCTCCAGGGCCATCACACTGCGCTGGCTTCACACACCAAGTGGATTTCATGCTACCTACCTACAGGGACAGTGTTATTTTGTGCACATTGGATACAAAGGACTTTGAACTCCATTATCCTGCACTGGGATATATGCAGCACCAATTATGTAACAAGAACCAAATTAAATTCTAAGAGCTTAAATAAATTTCACTTGCCTTCATGAAATGCACACTTCTTAGGACCTCAAAGCAGTACTTAGTTCTAAACACAAGCTAAATTATACTTCAAGGAAGTGATTCATTATAGTCATTTTTATTCAGAGCCTCATTACTTCTGGTATCTGAGTAACTTTCTTGTTGATAAATTGACACAGTTTTCACTTTTTTTCCCCACTTCACTTCTTATCTTTAAAGATCAGCAACAACTAATCATAGCAACTATGGATTTTGTATGCACATCATTTCCTATTAAAGGAAATGCAGTGTATTACACGTGAGTCACTACAAAATGAAAAGTTTTCATTATCTGTTCTTTTGAATAAAATTGATATTCATGGTACCGTGCTGCTGCAAATTACCATCAAACCATCAATTACAGTGTTGACTAATAGGGTTTTTTTATAACTTTGCCCCTCAACAGAAAAGCATGCAGTTTTATAACCAAAATTTGCCTTACATCCATACACCGGTACTCGGTCCCCCTCTTTGGGACTCATACAGCATTTTGAAGGACTCAGACATGTTCTTCAGGTAAAGCACATAATGCTAGTTTCATTTCACATTGCTCATGAATGTCCCTTCACTCACCGTCCCACCCTACGGCTGGTAGCTGGAGGTTTCCCAAAGCAGCATTGTGCTTGGCAGCATCACCTCCTGACAGGAGCTGAGATCGCCAGAGCTGGTGCAGAAATGTCTTCTGTTCTTCAAGCTTACAGGCTCAGCTCCCTAGATCTCCTGCTTCTCTGCTGTTACATCCCTGCTTCTACCTTGCCCAGGCTCCTGAAGCCCCATGGCAGGAGACTGCAGCATTACAGACACATGCTCCCCAACGCTCCTGATGAGTCTGAGCAACCTGTTGTCAAGCAAGGGCAATCTTGGCTCCTTTCTCATGGGAGATGTCCAGGCTGGGCCTTCCCCTGCCCTGGGATGCTTCCCATTGGTAGCACTGAGCAGGTGCTTGGGGAGGGCTCTTCTTTGTGTATGGGAACAGCAGAAGCTGCCCTGTCATCCATGTTGGCCATTAGGGCCCACTGTCCCCTGGACATACTTTGGGCAATCACAGCTACAGGCAGGTACTGCTATATATTTAAATAAAACATTATATAGAGCTCAGTTATCAAAATGATCTGAGGCAATAGTAAAGGGTATGACTATTTATCACACAACAAAAATAAGTGGCGGGTGATGAAAGATCATAATAATTTGTCTAAGGAATAATTATTCTCTCTTTGGAAAGCTCAGCTTTAATTAACTGACAGATATTGGCAAATACCTCTAGCACAGTAGAGCTGGCTGAACTCAGACACAAAAGCTGGGTGATGATGACTTCTTCTGACATCTTTTCAGATGTCAGAGCTGGTGGTGCTAAGTCACATGAGATGCCTGACCCAACAAAAGCTGGAGACATAGAGCTCCATAACCTGCAGTGCAGCTGCCACCAACTTCAAGCCAAACCAGACACCAGAAGTAGCTGGACATGGATTCTACAGATCCAAAATGACATTCATTATGGAGCTGGGTGTGTGGGGAAACAACTGAAAACAAACTCCTCTGGAAAGGTTTCACAAGCTTTTGAATTAAAAAGTCTATATTCACAAGGAAAATACACTCTTTTGATGAGTTTTGTGCACCCAAGGATTACATTCAGCAGACAATACAACGAACAGTTCAAAGTACTTCATCGTAGCTTCTGTCAGGATACTACAAGACATGACAAAATGAGCAACATCTCTAAATAGTTCTTGGTTTCAATCCCCCTCAAATGTAGGTGCTGTAGTAAACCGAGCCTTAAACTGGGCACCTCTTGGAGTAGGTCTGAACACAGACCCAAGGTTCTGATTTCTCTTAAGAATATTTTGGTTTAGATGTCTGGCTTTTTTGCAAGGTGAAGGAGATCAATAACACATGCTTCTAACTTTGCCATCATTTAATTAGTTACAGTAAATTTTCCTTCAAGACAGCCAGATATTACAATTAATTGGAAGTCAAAATGAAATGTCTCAAATGAAGAGATAATCAAATAGGGTCTCTGACTGTTTAATCAGTCAAGCTCAAGCCTCAGCTTTGGCAATGTATAGGCAGTTTCTTATCATATAAAAAAAAGACCCAGTGTCTTCAGGGTGCTGCAAGCTCCTGGGTTGAGGTGAAGCTTTGGGAAGAAGTAACATTTCATGCGTTACTGGTGAAAAGACAGACTCCTGTTAGAGTACACTGGGTTCCTTTATACAGGGGAGATGAAGAAAATTAGGAAAGACCAGCTTAGATGCAGGAAGAGTTGGATCCTCAAAATAAGAGGCACAGAAGTAAATCTGGGAAGCTTCACAGAGCCATCCCCACTTAATGGAGTCCATTCTTAATGCAGCTGACGCACACATTTATCATCTCATTACATGAAAACATGTAGCTCTCTTTGGAAGGAGATTGGTTTGGGCTGATCCATTTCTCACCACAGCAATATCCACCCTACCTGTCCAAATATAAGATTTTTAATGTTAGAAAGAGATTCTTTACAAAACATGGAAACTGCTGTGTGTTTACTATGATAATTTTGTTGCTTTGAACATAGATAATGGGGATTGCAAAAAGAGGAAACCTTCTCATTCTCAGCCCACCTGAACTGTCAATCTCTACAGTCACTGGATGGTACAGTTTTCTGGGGAGCTGAGAATGCAGTGGAAGTGCTGTTTAGATGATTCAATCTAAAATGTAGAATGGGCTAGAATGAATCCTGATGGATTTGCCTCAGAGGTTTTGCCTTGTTCTTATTCCAGACCAGCTTAATTCAGGAACGTGATCCATCAGAGTTTGTTCATTGCTTAGCTCTTTTAGACAGTTGTTCCTACTGTCTGAGCAAGGAAAAGTGGAGCAGGAAGGGAAAGTCCTGGCAGGTGTGTGTTTGCATACACAGAGGACACATTAAAGACAAGTAGATTTTGGAGGCTGCATTGCGTCAAATGCAAAAGAAAAATCAATTGGAAAAGGCCAAATTGGTTCATCATAACCCAGTGCTATGATTATATTACTACACAGGCACAGAAGACCCCATATTTGAAAAGCCTTTAGTTTTCTCACTCACTTTAAAACACCTGTCACAAAAGCTGGAGCACTGTTTAACTCTGGATAATAAGATGACACAAACAGAACACAGAGGCTCACGTTTCTTGTACAATTGATTAATTACTATACATAATTAGTTATTGATTACTAGTGGATTAACTAGTAATCCCTATAACAATTTACTATTAATCGCCGCTATTTTTCATACTGGGATGTAGTTTCTGTGATGTTCTCTAACTCACAGAGGTGTAGTGTAGGATGCAGTAAGGTTGCGAAGCTCAAAACTGGATTAGAACGAAAAGCAGTGCAGCTTCACCAAAAAATGGCAGTGGACACCATAGCTAAACTAGCATGTGTTTGTCATAAACAGAAGAGAGGAGCAGCCTCGCCTAGTGAGCACAGTTCATGCTGTGTGCAGATTACATACTGGTTTTCAAACTCCAGCAGAATGTCAGCATGGAAGACTAGTGGGAAGATTCATGGTGGAGAAGCAAAAGAGGGAATCACAGCCATGGAGAACTCCTGGGTCTTCATTTGAGAGAAAGGAGAGCCTTTACTTTCAGTGAGATGAGGTCAGCTGCAAATGTCAGCCCCTTGCTGGGAGCTTTGCATGGGGGCCTGGCCCCATGGACAGCATCTGTGTGCTCATATAGTTGTTCTGGTTGGAGAGAACCCAGCAGACCATCTGGGTAGTTGCATGAGAGTTGCACCAAGTTGCTCAGGGCCTTGGCCAGTTTAGGCTGGAGTACCCCATGGACAGACAGGCCATACCTTAGCTGCTCAGCATTATCCAGTTACTCCAGTTGCTTCCTAGGTCTAAACTACCCTCGCCATCACAAGGGGACTGGGGGATGAGTGAATGAGCTAGGTACCCTGGCCAACACCATAGATCTTACTAGGCAGCTGCCACCCTGTCATCAGCCTAGCGTCACAGAGTCTCAAAGCAGATGGACAGCAGTGATGTCCCTGGGAAGCAGTAATTTGCCCAACTTCAATAAAAAGGGAGAGACAGTCTGCTAGAGTTGTTGGATGCATTTCTAGTGCAAACATAATGACCATTTCAGTGGCATCTTGACATTGGCATCTGATGCAGGATTGGAACTGGATGTAGACAGGCACACCATGTGCTGAGCAGAGGTTGTGGGAAGGGGTTTCCCATCTGTAGTGACCACTGGAATGATGATGCTGGGGCCTGGAGATGCGTTCTGAGCCAAAACCATCTCAAGATCAATCTCACTGAATGATCTCCATAATCAGAGTCATCGTGGTGTCAGTGCCCTCCTGCTGGTTGGCAGACAGTCCAGGCGGAGTCCAGGAACTGTGGTTCAGGTCTCCCTGAAGCAGATGTCCAAAATGGATCAAGGTGAGTGCATCAAAACCTGTCTGTTCAGCTCTCCTCCAGGCTCCAGGGGAACCAGGATCATCACCTGAGTTGTAGGCATTCTAGTTTATCCATGTGCTCTGGAGATATTACTTGACTAAGCCACAGAGATGTTTCAATTTTAGGCATCAGTTGATAAGTAAGCTTCTGCACAGCCATAACAAATATAAGGATTTATTTGTCATTACTCCCACACAAACAGTCACTTTGACTGCTGTAAGGAAAATTACTCCAGATTGACTTTTTTCAAAAATATTGCCTGGGTCAAACCCTAAAAGTGAGTACTGAAATCTCTGAAAAAGGAATGGGAAATACTGCCCTACCTCTGAGTAGTATCATCTATAGGAATGGAGGGTTAATACAGTCTTCTGAGGGGAGAAACTTAAAGAAAGGACATTGAGCATACATAGAACAAGAGAACTTACGTAAATCCAAAGCGTCGTTCTATTTTTGCTGCTGTTAATTAAATGTTATCTTGCGTGCTTCATGCTTACAAATCACTTCAGCTATTGTCAGATCTCAAGTAGCTTCCCTTCATTTCTTCTTCTTCAATGAAACCAATTTGAAAGTCTCTTTCAGTGACTTGCTTTTAATTGGAAAGCACTCCCAAATGCAAAACTGAACAATGTGGTCACTGATGTGCATTGATACTGAAGCATTATTTGTCAAGTCTGTGTTTAAAAAGGAGCATCTGACTGGAATCTGTAGCATGGTTTATTTTCACCCTCTTGCTTTTCCCCCCGAGACTGGGTAAGCCTCAGGAGCAGTATGAAGGCAGGAGAGCACTAGGAATCTGCCAGGGAGCACAGAGACCCCAAACCACCCAAGATGAGGTGCTAGGAGCCTACACAAACACACTGGCAAATGTGGCTAGCAGGTGAGTTTTGTTCATCTCACCATCATCCTGTCATAATGGTGGTAATAGGTGGGGAGGGTCTAAACTTGTTTCCCTCTTCTCTAAAAATAAAAGAAGTCAGGAAATGGGCCGGTTTTGATTGCTCTGCAGAGCTGTCAGAGGGTGCTAGTGGATGTCACACTGCTCTCCCACCTTCTGCCTCCTCCAGCATGTGTCCAGCACTCCTATGTGCCACTTGCCTGGCTAATCTGTCACAACAGTCCTTTGTCAAGAAGGACCCAGTGAGCCACTGCAAGTGACAGGCAGGTGCAGGCAACTGAGGCTGGGAAAGGGTGGAAACAGTCTCCCCTTTCTGGCAGTGGTAAATCAATGGAACAGCCTGAGCCCTTCCTGGTTTGTTGTGAAGAACAGAGAATA
>WTSP01004404.1:0-17929 GCA_025331215.1 Actenoides lindsayi | reverse complement strand
TTACCATCAGGGGGGTTGGGTTCGATACTGGTTTTGTATATATTTGTATATATTCCATTTTTATTATTTTCCTTTTCATTAAAGCTGTTCTAGTTCCCTTTTCCAATTCCTAAGTCTCTCTCCCTTATTCCCTTTCTCCTCCCCTTTGGGGAGGGATGGGGGTTATCAGAGAGCATCTGTTATAGGTCTAAGGGGCCACCCTGCCCCTAAACCGTGACATATCCATACATTTTGTTTTCTTTGATATTAATATCTAGGTAAAAGACTCGGAGTCAATGTCCCTCTTATCCTCTATTTACATGGCCTTCTCAGGAAAGCTGGAGAAACAAGGAGCAACCTGAAGCTGCAAGATGCAGGTGAATGGCTCCACTGAGAGATGGCATATTAACTCTGTCTTGATGTCACACACCTTCAGCAAGAGCTACAAAATGGGATGATCTTAAATGAGCATTGGAAATAGGTCTCTTGATCTCGCTGATGTTGTTTCGGATTAATAACACTCTTGAATAGGTTATCTGGACTTTTTAAACAAACGCATAGTAATAATTCTTTTCCTTTTTTGCAGGACTACCATGGGGTATTTTTAACCCAAGTAATACATTGCTCAGTGATAATTCTAATTGCACAGATAACTAAAAAGCCACTTGGTCAGTTTTCATTAGAAAATCAAGCAGTCCCTTCACTTGTCTTGTTCAAATTGCCTTTATTAATCCTTATCATCCTCATAGCTTCCAGCGCACAAAGGATTCACTGCTCGCGTAGGTCCTGCCTGCCTATAGTGACCACTGTCATGGGAGCAGTAACACTCAGCTTCTTATGGATATATTCAGAATCCATTGAGACCTTGCTCTGTCTGACTCAGCTGCTATTACTCACTCTTCTCTGTTATGGGATTAGTCCCACCTCTGGTTTACCACAGAGTTTTCCCACTGCTACTTACATAAAGCATTTTTTATCCCACTGGTATTTGTATTTTCAACATTGTCTGTTAAATAATGAAAAATAAATTGGTCTTTAATAGGGACCCTGGCAAAGGTCCAAAATCTCTCACCCTTCTTTCCTCCACACTGACTTAAGAGAGGCTGAGCTCAGGGATGTGAAGTGAGATGATCTTTTAGCCATAATAGCATTAGTTTTTCAGTTCATTTCTTTTTGCTGATACTTGAATAAAGTGGAAGGAACTACTACTTGAAGATATATGTAGGACCCGGAGTCTAATGGTACAGAACTTAATTTTTAATAGCAAAAATGTTTCAGATAGATAACATAGAATTAATACAAGCCAAAGACTGAGTTCATGTTCATCAGATAAGGTAATCACAAGATGGGAAAATCTACGGGCCAAAATTGTATGCTGAAATACAGATATTCCTTGGTGGGAAAAACACAGAGAAGCCTTTTTTCCCTTTTTAGGAAATTCAGTTAAGTACATAAAGCAGGATACGTGAATGGAATAGCATAGATTTGTTATCCTGGATGTTGTCCCTTGGGATACACTGGAAATATTTGTACAATTTAGTAAGAGGGTGCCAGGGACCAAATGGGGCTGATGAACCACCTGCCATTCACACTGGCCAATTGTTGACCTGCTTCCAGCCTCTGTTTCATACCAAATCTCTACAGTACAAAACCTGGGCATGTTTCAGAGGACAGTTTCTTTCAGGGAGACATCACCTCAGGCAGTATGAACCATCCTGCACGGCACTGGTTTGCTCTGCCAAAAATCAGTCTCCAGCAGGATTTGTACCCTCAGACATTCCTCAGACACCACCTTTGGGAGCTGTTAAAATATGTTATGGCTACAGGCCAAACTAACAGGCCTAACATATGTCTGAAAGATCCCATGCATCTGAGGTCAGTGAGAGGTGTTACCTTCATGTTGTCCTTTCTCTGCTGTCCCCTTTATACCAGCCTTGCTGAGAATGCTGCAGTGGCTAATGTCACTTGCTGAGGCATATGTGTAAAATGTGGTGGTCCAGTACCTGGTGCGCTCTGGAGAAGTCACTGGCCCCAGGATTTGGAGACCCAGGTGGCCTGCTCCAGCCTGGGGGCTCTCAGAATGGGATGGCCTCTGTGACCAAATGAAGCCACCCAGAACTGGCCACTGTGGCCAGCAAGATGCTGCCAGCTCTTGTGGAGCCAGCTGTGTCCTCAACAGGGTGGGAGATTTGAGCTGTCCTCCTCATCACAGATCTGTTTTCTTTATCATATTCTTTTTTTTGTTCTTTCTTATGAGCATGCCCTAGTCTGTATCTTTTGCCAGTCAGCTGAAAGCCTGTGACCCAGAAGCCCATATGAGATGGGTGTTCTTAAAAGCTCTATATGAGCTTGTAACACTGTAGAAAGTCTAATAGGGTTAAGCGGTTTAGAGCTGCATTTTTCTTGCATTGAAATTAAGAGTAAGAGACTCATCACCAGAAACAGAGATTTTCTGGTTTTGCTGTTCTTTTCTCTCGCAGTGGCTGTATGTTTGCCTTGTCCTAGGCTTCACGGTCAAAAGGTGCATCAGCTGCCTCCTTAACCTTTCTTCCAGAACCACCCAGTATCACCCACTCTAGGGAGGGGCCAATGAAATACTTCTCCTTACTAAGTCTCTCAACTGATGAGTAAGTACACATGGTGATTAAATGAAACCAAACCTTGACATTTCAGATGCTTTGTTTACTGCATTGGCAGAAAAGGTAATGGGAATGAAAAGTATTTTGTGTCTTTCATAAGAAAGCTATTCATTAATAGCAATTGTTTTCAAATTACAAAGACGGTAGAGGTCTCTGCTCAGATCCCTATATCTTACTCAACTTTCAAAGGAGGTCATCATGTCAGGCTGATTTATCTTATTGAAAGACTTGCTTGTGTCTTGTGCAGTACCTGGCGAAGACAAAGCCTGGGATACAGCTGACTGCTGTGCCAACATTTTGAGTTCCTGCATGCAATTACTACTACACTGATATCATTAGAGTTATGACCAAAGTGTTTCTTAATGAGCAGTGAATATGTTTTTATGTTAAGGAGCAAGAAAACCTCACATTAGTACCTAAAGACCCCATATTTGTTTGACTGTGAGTCACAGAAATAACTGTTGTTTCTTTTACTGAACTGGAGTGAATGAGCTCCAAGCCCATACAATGAACAGTGTAATCTTTCTAGCCACCCTTCAGTGAGTTTCTTAACAAATGTGGTTGAAAGGCACATTCATGACATTTTGGTCTTTAAAAGAAACAAACATTTTTGTGCTTGGGAGAGAGAAGGGGGTTGGTGTTCAGTGCATCTGAATTGTTGCTTCAAATAGCTTGAATGATATTTCATGTTCAATTAACACTAATTTTTCTTCATTTTAAAATACTTTTCTCCTAAATTGGCTGTGCATGATATTTCAGTGCCCATTTATTGTATTAATTATTTTAGTCAGAGGTGAAGTTAAAAAGGCAACACAATTTAGCTCTGAATTAAAACATTTTCAATTAGACTGTAGCATAGCATCACTGTAGTTGAATGCCCCATTTTGAAGCCACTGAGTCACTAATCAAGTACCAGAAATCAGTATTATAATAGCTCTAAAGCTGACACAGAAAAGAAACAGGACACAGATAAGCCATACCCCTGGAACGAGAAATGTAAGTCATGGCTTTGCCATTAGTGTTGGGAAATTGGCCCTTTTATCCTCTTTCTGACCAAGATCTCATCTTCCTGGGTTGCAAACAAACCTTTGCACTTATGAGGAAGCATGTGGTGATGGAGAGAAGCCAGCTTTTCTGTTTCAGAATCGGGCCTTGACGAATAAGGGAACTTAAGGACCTGCTACCTTCTACACCTGAAACTGATCATAGAATCATAGAATGGTAGGGGTTAGAAAGGATCTCTGGACATCATCAAATTCAACCCCCCTACCAGAGCAGGATCACCCAGGGCATGCCACACAGGAATATGTCCAGGCAGGTTTTGAAATTCTCCAGAGGAGACTCCACAACCTCCCTGGGCAGCCTGTTCCAGGGCTCCATCACTCTCATAGTAAAGAGGTGTTGAGGTGGAACTTACTGTGTTTCAGTTTGTGACCAGTAGAAACATGAAAGATCTTAACTTTCAGGTTGAGTAAAATTAGTTTATTGAACAGACAAAGCTTAAGAAATTAGGGATGATATTTGTAGGCAGCTGCTGGGAGCTGAGAATCACTGCACTTCCCAGCTTCTTCCCAGCCACACTGAGTCCCTGGGAGGTTCCTGCCTGCCCTCAGGAAACACGGCAGGCTCTGGGATCCGGGCTCCAGTACCACAACAATCAGCACAGCCTCTCAAGATAAGAGCCACTGCACATGTCCCTGCCATCCTTCACATAGCTACAGATGTAAATCCAAATTGTCTCCTGGGGAACATAAGCATATTCTGTGGCTTCCTGCAGTCACTGTGATAAAGGTAGACAAAGGCTAAGCAGTTGCTTAGAGGAATGAAGGATCAACAGAAGACAATGAAGACTGGAAGGAGCAAGACAAAGGCTGAGAGGGCTGCCATCATTTTCAAGAAAGATATCAAGGTTGAAGGCCAAAGAAGGAAAAGAGTTTTTGAAGTGTGAAGAAAAATATGGTAAAGAACACAAGACAATTTAGGACTTCTTTCCAAGAAGAAAACCTTACCATAAACAGTGTGGTAGCAAATGTCTCTTGGTATGTTGGTAAGGAATGGTGAGGAAATCCTGTATGCAGTCTACATCTCCGCATAGTTCATGCTGAGGGGATCAAATCCCTTTCTTTCACCTCTGGCATTACCACAACTAAATAGTCACCCTGGTGTCACAGGGCCACGACCTGGCAACACAGAGTAACAATGTCCCAGTGCAGTATAGAAGGGAGCATCCTTGCCTCTCTCACTGACAGAGCTGGCCCTGAGGCAGCCCCATCACATCCCAGATGAAACCCTTGAGGAGCCAGTGAAAAGACTTGTAGGGGGCTGAGGGAGGAAGACCAGAGGTGGAACAAGGCTGCTTGAGATGAGATGAACCACCAAACCCTGGAGGTGCCTGAGACTGTCAGGATTTTTCATCTGGAGAGCAGTGGCAGACCAAGGGAGTGCCTTATTGAGGAGCCCTGCAGAGCTCACCATTCTCATCCCCTGCGAAGCCAGGGGCAGCAGTCATAAGAAATGGGATGTAGAGATGTTGCCAGGGGTCCCAATGTTTTGTAGAGCACCCACCTATGTCCTGCCAGGCACAGGAGGGATTCTTGGCCCCAAGGCCAATCAGGCTGGGAGGTATTTGGCCACTCTGAATAGCCCCAGAGATGGTTCCAGGCTCAGACAATACAGGGCTTAGACATCTCCTGGGAGGCGTGACCAGGGAGCAGGCGTCAAGTCTTGCTCCCATGCTCAGGGAATAGCCAATCACCAGCCAGCACTGAGGTCAGGAAAGAATTTTCCCCCACTGCTCGTGCACCATGAAGGTGGCCTCTCATTTCCTGCAGCTGGGTGAGATTTTTTTTTAATCCCAGTGTCCTCGCAGTTTTTTGCCTGACTCTGCAGCACCGAGCACAGCCCCTGAACAGACCTCCTTTGGGCCACTTTGTCCAGCTGCCTGGTGCTCCTGCTCCATGAATGTGACCCTTGTGCTCTGAATCTGAGGTGAGGAACATATCTAAACTCCCAGGGACAGGGAGGCTTTCTTGGGCTCCTTGGAAGTTGCTGCTTTTCTTCTGTAGCATTCACTACGGCCCTTTGTCAGGGCTTCTCTGGGCCCTTTCAGCTCAAGTTCTTGCCCACTGCTCTTGAACCTCCAGGGCACTTCTCATGCCCTGAATCTCTCAGGCTCTCTTGCCTGGTCCAAGCTTGTAGAGGAAGTGAGCTCTGCTCTTCCCTTGGATTCATTTCCACAGGGGGTTCTTGATTGTGCACAGGAGCCTCTGCTTGGAAGGGTTCCAGCCTTGATGCCCCATCAGGAGCTGCCACTTTCCAGATCTCCCTGCAATTGCAAGACAAGCACTGGGCAGGCACAAGAGCACTTTTCATGCATCACTGAACATGCAGAACAGTGGTGGAGTAAGTTTTAGAAGCCAAAAAGTGTGCTTGACATTGACACATGTCATATGTTGGAAAAAAACCCCATGATACCACATACCTCCTCTTCATCTTTTGTGCATGTGGTCAGTCCCCATCCTCATTCTTCACATCCTCACTCCTCAGGAAACAGGCACAGCTGAGCCTGTCTTCCTGCTGCTACTTTCTGCAGCTCTGTTTTTTCAAGCTAAACTGCATAAGGCATCAGCCTGTTCCTGACTGCACATGTGCACTGTGTTGAAGTTTGTGAGTATTTGCTCTGAAACATGTTCAGAAAAATAACACAAAATAGAATAAAATCCTATTGCCACTTGAAAGTCTTGTGTTCTGTGTCCTTGAAGGTGTGTTTGGCTGAAGCCCCCTTACATTCCAGGCAAGTAATGATCTTGTTATTTGACCCATGGGGAGTTCAGGGAACAGACAAGACCAGCACAGTTGTGCTGCACTGTGACTGAAGTTCTGCATGACAAGCTCTGACCTGGGACTGTGGGCTCCATCCAGGAGAGCAGCTCTCTGCAGGGCAGGTCCCAGGCCATCCAGAAGACAGGGGCAGGGACAGGCACACCTATAACACAGCTCAGTCAGGGATTGAAGGCCCCAGGCTGAGCTGAGACATGTACCCTGGACCTTTGACAGGAGATGGTGGGGGTGCAGGTCCCAGGGGAGGCCAGTCCCAGCCATTGAGGCCAATGAGCACCCCCAAGGTCTGACAGAAGTAGACTTGCACTGCTTATATGCTCTCCTTGAGACATTTATGGTCAGTCACTTTGGAGATCAAGTTTTGGGGTTGATGGACCTTCTCTCTGAGGGAGTACTGTTGTTCTGAGGCTTTTGTATTTTAGCATGTTTTTCCACAGGAGAAAGGGGTCGAAGGCAGAATGGACAGAGGCCTCCTCAGATACCAGCCATTATAGAAGAGAAGAAGAAGCCGGAGCAAGTTGACCCTTGTGATCCCTCAGCTTTATACTGAATATGACGTCTATGGGTTGGAATCCCTCATAGGTCAGTTCAGGGTCACCTGTCCTGTTTGCTCCTCCCTGCAGGTGCAGCCTTTTACTTTCTGCACCCCCAAAAGTGGTACACAAGATTCAGCAGTGGCCTTGGTCTGCACACCAATGTTTGGTGCTAACTTTAAACATGGGTGTTATCACTGCTAGAAGCAGACACTGCCTGTGAAAACATGCTGCTAAATTCAGACAGTGGAGTAAAATCACTGAACAGAACTAGTTCTGTTCTCACTCAACCAGAACACATGACTAAAGAAAAAACAAACAAAAATTCTTGGTTCCATGAAAAAAATCCTAAGGAAAAGCCTTTAAAAACTGTATGTTTGTCAACTGATTAGCTAAGGCTATAACTTCTCATAACTGAATATATAACATAAGTTCTACAGCTGAAGGCATAGTTTACTCATCTATTGCCTTTTGAAACCTTTAGGTTTAGCAACTTGTATCTTAAGATGAAGGACCAGGTAGAAAGTATGAAATTTCATCAGTCAGAACCCAAGAAAAAGGCTCAGAGCTCACAACAGGAATGCAGACCTTTTCCCATATTTCCCTTTTTTTTGGTCCTCATACCAGCTTCTCCCAAGAGCTACTGAATACATCATTACATTTTTCTCTTTTATGGCATAATCTTACAGTTCTACAGAACAAATTGGAAAACTGCTATGTACATTCATCAGCCAGTCTGGAAATTGAGCCTGTTTTCTTCAGGTTTAGATAGGATCTTGCACAGTAACTTTCAATTTCCACATTAGAAAAGCATCTAGAAAAATGTACGGTATTTCCTGGGATGTTGCTGTCATTTTAATATGAATGTCTCCACAGAAATGTATTTTTTATACAGCATAATTACATTTTATCATAGTATCTGCTTCTCAATTCCTGACACATATATGCTGCAGTGCTACCTCCTCTGCTGGCTGGGTGATAACTTTGTGATGATATTGGTAAAGCAGATAAGGGTGGGAAAGGAGTCTCTACAACTTACAGGTTTTAAAAATTATTAGTTATGTTTCTGTTATCGTATGTCTTATGTACAGGCTTCTTCTGGAAGCAATTATCTTAGTCACCAGAATGAGATTTCAGCTTGAATCCTGTGTGATTTACATTTATTTTTTATCCACCGTATGGCATAATGCAGATTGCTTTCACTTTGAATAGTTATATAAACACTAGTAAGCTGGATTTTATGTAGAGATTCCCATTATGACTAGTAAGTCTCCCAGGTATCTGTAAAAATTTATTTATTTTTTTTTAATTTCTCACCAACAAAGACAAAAAACCTCTTCCTAACTCACAGAATCACAGAATCACAGGATGTTAAGGGTTGGAAGGGACCTCAAAAGATCATATTCAATTAGAGAAAAGCTTATCTTTCAGACACTCTGTCATTGAATGCAATTCCTGTAGATTAATTTTTTTAACAATGGTTCTTTTTTCCCTGGCACTGTTTCTATGTTTCTTGACTTTAGATTCCCTAAAGTGGACAAAGGGAAGGACAAAGGCAGTCTTCATTTGCTCAGCGGTAAATCTACCACACCTCTCCGTATCAGTCTGAAGCAGGAAACAACAAAGTTCCATGAAAGCCACCAGCATAGTAACCTTGGTTGTCCAAAGTGGCCTTGTGGGGCCTGTAGATAGATATTCACAGTAATTTCATCGTTGAAAGACATGAGCACAGAGACAAAAGGATGGCTTATTAAAGTTACTATGCAAAAGGCTGGCAATGTCAGCTCTGAACATTTGAGGTATGCAGAGCAGTAGATGTTTCACAGAAGTTGTCTTGCTATAAACTTTTCTTCCTGTGCTACATCCTTCTAGGGATACTTTGCTCTTGTCCAGACCATATTTTAAATAGCCCTGAGCAGATGAATAAGAACTGGAGCTTTGCCTCTGAAAAACTTTGAAAGCTCCCTGACTTCTGTTGGAAGATAATGATTAAGACTCATGAGGATCTTGATATATTTCCTCAGACAGGTCTGAGTCACACTTTCAACCCAACAGAAGAGTGTGCTTGGTATACAGATGCTGAAGAACAGGCAAAAGTTGTCTTACTGCTTTCTCCTAACTTTCAGCATTGGTAACTTTCAGCATTAGCACTACCATTGGCAGGCAGCCAGGAGCTGAGGTTTTTTTGGGGGGAAGGAGATGGCATCCAGGATGCTTCAGCATGGAGCTTCTTCCCCAGTTTGTTCGAAGATCAATTCCTACACAGACAGGAAGAACAGGTGTTGATTTGGAAATGTTTCTGCTAGTATTATGTTAAAGATGTATCATATGTAGCTTAATAAATGGAGGTATCCCTCTGAAGTGCCCAGAATTATAAAATCATCTATGTAAGATCTTTCCAAGGAAAATTAATGATGTGGTAGGCTCTGGTAGAAATAGTGTAGCAAATTTGTACAACCCTGTAACGACCCGCTAAGCTGGACTGTAGTATCAGCAGCAGACACCTCTGATCACATAAGAAATAATCTGGAAGTCTGTATTTGAGGACATAAAAANNNATACACAAAAGAAGTGTCAGGCCAATTGCTCCACACCTGTTGCTAGTGTGCAGCTCAGAAATATAGCTATGCTGTATTAAAAAAAAAAAATAAAATTTTTGCCAGACATTCATATTACAGTGACAGCTACATGCCAAGAAATACAGTGCATTTTTCTAAGCACTTTTTAATGCAGAAACGGAAACCTACGCTGTGATACCCTATCTAAGCCTGAAGAAAGGTGGTGAGGCAAGAATCAAAACTAAGGATGAACTGAACTTGCTTAATTAGGATGAATGAGCACAGAGGCATTTTGAACTGTGTTTTATAGTATTTTGCTAACACGTATATTAAACAATTCAGTGCTAACCTAGAAGAATGTCTTGCTGAGTGTAACATCTGTATGTAATTCCTGAACTGGACACAAGGAAAGGAGGTGAGAGCAAGGATCAAAACTAAGAATGAGCTGCACAAAAGTCTTGCAGAGACTGATGCACATGGAAGTAACTTGACAGCTTTAAGCTTCTGTGACCATGTATCTGACCTTGCAGAGCAGGAGGTTGCACTTGGGATCTCTTAAGGTCCCTTCCAACTTGAATTATTTTACAATCCTATAATCAGACACAGATCTGTATGTGATACCTATATAAGTGGATAACACCACATTTTTTTGAAATCAGTCACCGCAACTGGTAACCACTTCATTTAAAATTGTGATCACTATATTTAATCTAGAGTGCAACGACACTTCTGAGTAGCAGTGACAACTCCAGTGATGGCTACCTCAACAGAGAGCATCTTGCTAATGTTGGAGCTGGAGTCAGATTTACATTCAAACACTGCATAGCCCATCAGTGCCTGTCATGGCTTGACAGAAAAGTTTTACCACATCACAGGGTTTTAGGCATGTGACTGCATTTTGAGGATTATTTTAAGAAAGGAAGACACCTACATTTGGAACCTTCTTTGTACAATATCCTAATTTAACTTGCAATTAAAGTGTGCAGCTGGGGATTTAACTAGGGTCATTATAAGCTACAGCAGTGGCCTACCTGTCACCCACAGCCTCAAATTCATTTGTGACTGGAAGAAAGTCTCCCCTGCTGATCTTTGGTACAAATAGACACAGCACAAATCAACATTTCCTTTGGTCTTCCTAAGACAAGGCTGTTCCCAGCCTGAGCAGCTGGTGTTGGCTTTAAGCCCAAAAAAGGCTGAATGGATGGATTTAGGGACAGAGTCATAAAATGACTAATCAAAACAGCAGTGCCTAACTCTCTCAATAGTCACATGCTGCGCTGACATTTTCAGGCAGGTCAACTCTAGATGGCCCAGTTACTCTGTGGCATTCAAATCAAATCTTACAATGTGTCCCTGTTAGGGCCAATCATTAATACCCATTTTTGCCAGTGCTAAAACACTTAGACGAGACACCAGGTGACTCTGCAAGCTCTCGAGACGAGAACCAGTAATGAATGTATGACCTGCTGAGTAATGAGGCCATTTCTAGATGAAGATGAATGTTTACTTGGGAGCAATGTTATGGTTCACTTCACATGAAAACCTTCTCAGAAAAATGCAGATACTGCCTTACTGGATTCCAAGGGGAAACATCATCTAAAGAACACTCCAAGGGTCTCAATTTAAAAAAAAAATAAAAATTTAAAAAAATTAAGACTATTTTAGAGAAACCAATGGGAGAAAGGTCTTTGTAGACATACGCTTTAACAGAATTTTCCAGGATGTCTATGGAGCATTTTATTAACAAAGTTACTTCTCAGCCATTGAAAGAATGCATAACTTGTGGGGAATTACCATGCCCCATTACTACAATGGCTGAAAAGATGAGTTATAGGCACTGATAACATCTGCATAGAGCACTGAACAGTAATGATTTAAAGCTTCTTATAGCAAAGATGGATTTCCGGCTGCCTTGTGTTTCGATTTTGAAAAAGACCCCAACAATCTGGAGCTTATATAATGGAGACAAATGTTTTCAGTGAAACTTAGAACATACGGAATTGTTTGCATTGGCCTGTGTGGGCTTGTATGAGGTGTGCAATGACTGGCCATGCCCTACACGTGTAGAACACGCCTTCACTCAGCTGCTGACACCTTCGCTCAGCACTGATGTGGTCTTCTACATATTAATATGTTGGGTTTTTGCCAATCTCCTGCATCTGTGGGGCATTTCCAGGGAATTGACCCTTCTGATTTCTGGTGACCCAGGAGATCTGTGCACATCAAAGGCCACTGATCATAAGAATGAACAGCTATCTCCCTTTCCTTTCAACCTCTGCTCCAGAGTCCTTTCTTCCTCTCAATCAGTAACTGACAGATTTTATGGCTATAAAAGAAAACACGAGCCTGACTACCAAATTACACTCCCTGTTGTGACCCCCTTAGAACCTCTGCAGTCTCACTTGGGCTCAGAGGCCAGGAGCTGGGGTTCACCTGGAGGAATGAAACAAGTTCACATCACCTTGGAAAATCACGCTGTCAGCAGCACATGCTTGGTCTGCAGTCTACCAGCACCTAACAGGATCAAAGGGTCATTCTGAATAGCCTGGAATGATCATATTTTCAACCACTGCAGTCTGGTAGCTCAGAGGTGTCTTAAGAAATATCATGTTCTTACATACAAAATAAGTTGTTCTTTTATTTACAGGACAAGTCTGAATGTCAGTCTTTGTGCATATTTTGCATATTTACAGTCTTTGTGAAACTTTGCATATCAGTTCTGTGTAGGGATAATTTAATGAATTAAGATCTACGTATGTAACTTTATACTTAATCTGCTGTTTTGAAGAGAAATATGCAAAACTTTTCCCTATGTCCTTAAACTAGTAAGCCAATACAGAAGAAAAATACACAGTCTGTCACATGTTTTCAATACTTCAGCGTGGGCTTTCTAATCTGATTAGGGGACCAAATGAAAAGGTATCACAGCTGTTGCTTGTATGTGCTGGATGCTCTGTAAGACCTGCCTCTGAAGTTTTATCTGTGCTGTGCAGTGTGTCTTGCATTAGCAATTTGTATAGCAGTTGTTAGCAAGCAGGCTTACTTACAAAGTACAGTGCTAGCCCTGCTGGAGTCTGCTACCAGCCTTAGAAGTGGCTCAGCTGTGTTACTGTGATACCCACCTAGGTTAAATTACATTTTTGTGTATGGTCCAGGTCCACATTACAGGCAGCAGCTAGAGCTAGCTCTGCCTTAAATTTGTCACAAAAGGATGTGAATTTCAGCTAAAGGTAATTAATTCTTTTTCCCTAGAAGATCTAGAATATATGTGTACAAGACTGCACTAATTATTTAAAGCCAGATAGTGACTGGTTATGTCTGTAATGTTTTGAGGACAATAAGTTAGAAAAAATTACATTTCTTCACTTAACAGCTGGGGCTAGTCACAGATGAAGCAGGAAGGCCAGATACTTTTTACCCCAGACTCACAGCCTTGTCGTGCTCAGGTATTAAGTGCTGTTCTTCACAGCTACTGGATCCTGTACATCACTCTACTGGTATGATCTTGCAGCTTTAAGGAGCAATGTGCTTTCTTCTCAGAGACAGAGCATCTCAGCAGCCCATGTGAGTCCTCAAATGTTTCCCCTGATAAACTGTATTAGTTAGATCCGTGAAAACTTCTCACTGATCTCAATTTTACCACAATGCCTCAAGACAGCAGGACTCAAGGAGGATCACAAGTATATTGAAATCTCCTCACATACCTTCAGTATTTACATGCAACTAAGCATGCAGAGGGACTGAGGAAGACTGAAGAGTGATACAGAACAGATGCATCTACACAACCGTGCCTGTGGCTCCACTGCTCCTGCACAGGAGAGCAGGACTCTGTTGTCCATCCTTGTCCTTGGGCAGTGGGCAGCTGGCAGAGTAGCTGGTGCCTCTCCGCTCTGGCCACAGCAGCAGTGGGAACATCAGGGGCACAGAACCACCAAGGAGGGCTCTTCCCCGCTTGATTTATAGTGAGCAGACTTACGCACTTTCTTGCATTTGCTGTGATGGACCACAAAGTGATGGGGATAGTGGGAACTTGCCCTGTGCTCCAGTCTGTTGCTATGCTAATATGCATTCCTGCTACTTCTTCTTTACTTGCTACAGTAGCCCTGGGACACTGTCACTGGAGAGTGTAACAGGTCCCCCTTACCCTACTCCTCCCTTAAGGAACAATTCTTGCCTCTGTGTAGCACCAGTTTCACCAATGACCTAACTTCAAAAGATGCCATGTCTCATCTGGCACCCTCTCCTACCCATCAGGCAATCTCAGATCCAGTTTTCATTCACCAAATCCAGGCTTGAAGGCCTATATTCCTAGTTGCTGGTGAGGACTTTTGAAAGAGTTAGCCCATGGCCCCAGGTATCTGCTCTGAGCAGCTCAGAGGAGGCCTTTTCTATTAGTTGTCACTGCTTGTAGTCAGGCCTGGAAGTCCATGTCCACCTCCTTCACACAACTGTGTAGGGTATCAGAAAGACTGAAGAGAGAGAAAGGATCAAAGTGGTCAGGGAAAAACTTCACCACCTCATGGCACAAAGTGGTCTGAGAGGCTTGATAATAAGGAAGAATTTTTGTGTTCTGAAACTTTTCAGATTTCTCTGATAAGTCAATAAACAAGTGTGCATGTATCAAAGTCACAGAACCTTGCCATCAGCAGCTATCTGACCCCTCTGAGAGTTTTAATGGCTTGAGAATATATTTATTTCTTAGTACACTACAGCTGTTGAATCAAGTTCCTAATTTTTTCCCAGTTTCATATTCAAAATTACCCAAAAAAATAAAGAATATTTTTGCATCTCTGTCCTTGATGGCTATTCTGGTAAAATATAGATTATTTTTTATCAAAATAGCCTGAAAAATCAAGGTAGCACAGAGCAGAGTATTTTTTTCTCTCCTATGAAAAGCTACTAGTATGTTCCTCAGTGAAGAGGTGACTAGTTGGTATTGGCAATGTAATAACAGAATTGTCCCCTAAATCCTCTCATTAGGCAGAGGGAAGTATAGACATTTGCTCCAGAATTGTGATGCTGGGACTCAGTACTGGGTTCTCTTTTCTTAAATATCTTTATCCATGATCTGGATGAGGGGATCGAATGCACCCTCAGTAAGTATGCAGATGACACCAAGTTAGGCGGGTGTGTCGATCTGCGTGAGGGTAGGAAGACTCAACAAAGGGATCTGGTCAGGCTGATCAGCCTGGATGGGCTGAGGTCAATGGTATGAGGTTTAAGAAGGCCAAGTGCCAAGTCCTGCACTTGAGTCACAACAGCCCCAGGCAATGCTACAGGCTTGGGGATGAGTGGCTGGAAAGCTCGTTGGCAGAAAGGGACCTGGGAGTCTTGGTCGGCAACTGGATGCGAATGAGCCAGCAGTGTGTCCAGGTGGCCAAGAAGGCCAATGGCATCCTGGCCTGTATCAGAAGTAGTGTGGCCAGCAGGACTAGGGAAATGATTATGCCCCTGTACTTGGCACTGGTGAAGCCACACCTTGAGTACTGTGTTCAGTTTTGGGACCCTGACTACAAGAAGGACATTGAGGTGATGGAGCATGCCCAGAGAAGGGCAACAAAGCCGGTGAAGGGTCTAGAGAACTAGGGTCTTAAGAACTCAGGTCTTATGAGGAGCAGCTGAGAGAACTAGGGTTGTTTAGCCTGGAGAAAAGACAGCTCAGGGGAGACCTTACTGCTGTCTACAACTACCTGAAAAAAATGTTATAGAGAGGTGGGGGTCAGTCTCTTCTCCCCTGTAACAACTGATAGGTCAAGAGGAAATGGCCTCAAGCTACACCAGGGGAGGTTTAGGTTGGATATTAGGAAAAATTTCTTCACAGAAAGGGCTGTAAAACACTAGAAGAGTCTGCCCAGGGAGGTGGTGGAGTCATCATCCCAGGAGGTATTTAAAATACTTGTAGATGTGGCACTTAGGGACATGGTTTAGTGGTGACCTGACAGTACCGGGTTAACAGTTGGACTTGATGATCTTAAAGGTGTCTTCCAACCAAAACAATTCTATGATTCTATGACTAGTTAATGACCAAGAAGTCATTTAACAGGGACATTACAGCAAGTAGCACTACACTTTCATACTACAGCATTCCTGACAGAACTACCTGGGTTATAAGCATCATTACAGGCATAAACAGCAATTCTTAGAAGTGTTTGTTTCATCTGCAGTGAAAAAGAATGGTGCTGAAAGACTCAGCATAATCATTACTAGCAGCAGGGAACATGACAGTAAAAGAAAGAGGGAGAAAAAAGCCAGCAGCATCACAAGTAATTTAGGCCTTTAAGTTCTGGTACTATTTCAGAGTTGTTTCATCATCACTAATTCAGTAGCTGGATCAGGTATCAAGCACATCAGAAACAGTGAGAAGTTTGGTTTTCCATTGGTTTTGCTTGTAGCCAGTCTCATGCTTCCTCAAAAACTGAGCATACAAATTGGCACTCTGAAATTAGAACAAGAAGTCCAAAAAGTGAGTTTTGATGTGGTTAATAACAAGAGGCAGAAGTCATGCTTATCAGCTGATGGAAATCCTAACAGAAATTTTCTGGTGACTTGGGTGTGTACATGCACATGTAAATCACAACGTAGATTTAAGAGAGCAATATAGTGGAAAACAAGCAGTATGGGCTATTCATTATGAAAATAATCCTAACAAAGGAATTTAGCGTACCTGTGTTGGGAAAAAAAGAGAAAAGAGGCCATTAGCATGTGGGGAACAACTTTCTCCTACATGTTCCTTTTCATACTCTGTTCTGTTCTCTGGGAACTTGAAAGCCAGTGAAATCTGCACTGGGAGCTACTGCACAGTACACCTCTGCAGGAGAACTATGAACTTAAGACTGTAAGTCTTAACTTTTTAAGTGTTAATAAGAAAAATATATTGAATATGAAGTTTGCATTCACATCCTTTCTTCCCACACTGGAAGTAAATCTCCATTGTGCTACGCCTGTGCCATATGCCACCACAAGGACAGAATAACAAAGGATAATTTAACAAGGATTACAAAGTTCCAGTGCGAAGGGCCCCACTATACACAGGATAAGAGCCAGCTCTATTAGTAAGCATGGACTGAGACCAAGCAATTCCTGAAACAACTTCCCCAGGGATGTGGTAGAACCCCTGTCGCTGGAGGTTTTCACGATGCCGTTAGACAGGCTGCTATGTAATCTCATTGAGTCTCCTATCCCACAAAAGGTTGCACCAGATGATCTTTTGATATCCTTTCCAACCAGGACTGTTCTAGGATTCTGTGAAAAACCCTGTAAAAGTGCCTGATAAAGAGACAGTCAAGAAATATCATTTAAAGAGAAGGACCTGGTTAAATCAAAGGTTTGGCAGCAACTGTTTTGCAAGAATTACCATGTGGAAAGAAAAGGTTGTAATAGACTCTGAGGAAGAGAAAAAAGGCTTGAGTTGAGAATTGCTTTGAAACCATGGTCTTGGGGAAATTTTCACTGTTAACCTTCCTGCTTGCAAAATGCAGATGCATACTTGCTGTGCTTTTCTAAGAGACAGCAAGAAGAGAACTTTTGCAGGCCTCTGCTGGTATTAAAGATACGCTGATTTTTGTGGTTTATTGATGTATAGGAGACCAACTAAGCAGGGTGGTGAGAAAAGAAAGACACCACAAGTTTCACCCCACTGCAGAGCAATCCCTCTGAAACACCTGCTACACGTCCCTTCTCTGGCTTTTCAGCAGTGTTTTTAGAGGTGAACTGAACCTCAACTATTGAGCCAAAGTATGGTGTGTCTCTTCAAGCTCACGACCTTCCTAGTGACACTTTGTGTCCTTCCTATAAATATCCTTCCTCATCTGCTTTACAGTGTGATGGAATATTTTGGGAAGATGATATAATTATTTCTAGTGAGGATTACAGGGAGGGATATAAGGTCCATGACTCTAAGTAGAATGACTGAAAAAACTGTGTTTTGCATGATATAAGCACTAAACCCCCTTATATTCAGATATTATTTGTGACGTGCAAATACAACTTCACACTTAAATGCAGACAACTTCCTACAGTACATCCACAGTACCTTTTTAAAGTTTGTACTGGAAGAGCCTGTTTCAGAGGGAAAGCTCTGAAAAAACTACAGCCTGAATGTTCTCTTCCAAGACACACCAGCCCCTAGAGGCAAAATCACAGAAGAATCATAGAGGCATAATTGGGAACAGGATATCGTGTTGAACATTGCTTATTTGACACAACTTTTGTTTCATTCCAAAGAGATAGAGGCTGTTCTGGATGTGAGGAATGAATCAGACTCAAGAGGCTGCTGAGAATGAAAAAATGCTAAAAACCCACAATCCTAAATATTAGTTTACCCCAGAATAGCAAAGATTATTTTTTTTCAGAAAAAAAAATTACATACTAGATAAAAAGC
>WTSP01004403.1:0-15700 GCA_025331215.1 Actenoides lindsayi | reverse complement strand
TTGGCAAGACAATGGTAGCAATCTTCTCACCTCTTCACATTTTAGCAGGGGTGTTTTGGGATTGTAGGGTTAAAGCAAGAGGAGGAGGGAGAAGTAAAAATGCGCTTAGCCTGTAAATCTGAAGTGCTCTGTGAAAGAGAGAAATCATGATTTCAGATGACTTCAGAGGAAGACACACTGTATGACAGAAATCTGCTTGCCTGCTCTGATCCAAGAAATCCCCAGCAAAATCTGCAGTACAGTTTGGCTGTTTATATTCTGCCTTATTAGATCATCCTCTGCTCTCTGTTGTGAAATACAAAACTTTGAAATGGATAAAAAGGATTATCTCTAAAAATGCATATTTTGATGATATGACGGCTAACTAGGAGGTTTATTGCAAATGCTTTAGAAGTTCTGGGAGAGACTGGAATCCCAGTAGTCCAATGCAATAACCTACAAGTTTCCAGTTTTGTTTTGTTTTTTACAAGAGAGTATGCTCAGAACAGCATGACCTAAAAATGAATATTTCCAGATATGACCCAGAAGGTTTTAAAATCTTTTTTTTTCCTGATACCTAATGAAGGGATAGAATAAAGAAGGAAATTGCATGTATTTATATATATGTTGTATGGTTATGAAGCTATTGAAAGCTTCACACATACACAGAATAGTGAATAAACTATGTGAATGAGAAAGGTTCAAACTCTGAAAATGTAATGAAATATATTCTTCCAAAATATAGCATAAAAATTTGTGCTAGCACTTGTGTGCATGGGAAGGGGTGGGGAAGGAGAGGAATGAAAATGTTATTGACACTTCTAAGAAGTTACACAACTCGTTCTGTGTGAGGAGTGTACTCTTCCCATAATCATGGCTATAAAACCTTTTATCATTACGTGTCCTGTACCTGTTTGATGGTCTTTTCATGTCACTGTCTTTAATTGCATAAAATATAATAAGATGGATACAAAATAGGATGATGAAACCGTTCCATGAGTTCCACAAGTTAATAGTTACACTTTAGCTATACAAAGTCTGGATTAACAGTTTTGTATAATTCATTGCCCGAGCCTGCTTTGAGGTTCGAGAAAAGTCACTCTCTAATAATCCTGTAACATATCTCTTCAGAAAAGCAACTGAAAAATTGTCAGCTTAGTTGAAGAGCTAAGTAAACTCAAACCAGCTTTGGGTGATACTTTTCAAAGGAATTTGAATGAACAAGGAATTTCCAATATACCTTGTTCTACAGAAGCTGGTCCTCAGAAAACAAGTTTGGGGCTTCCCAAAAATCAAAAGCACTTGATATATTTCAAGTTGGGCTCCTGAAGATAAAGTACACTCAACCAGCTTTGGAAATTTATTTTTTTTTTTCTGTATTCTCCTTCAGTTTTTTCAGCCTTTTGTATTTCTCCTATTTGCTCTGCCCATTACCTTTCAGACAGGACAAGAAAGGTGTGGATTCCACAATGTGTCATAGCTGCTGTTTTGCACGAGTGAATTCCACATCACTGAAGAAAATGATTGAACAGTATTTTAAAATATGAAGCAACATTTTGACTTTGAATTTCTGTATATTTCAGGTGTTGCTTGTCAGTTTAGAGACAATATAGATTATGCTCTATCAGATGGTCATACTGGTTTTCCAAATCCTCTTCCCTGCTTTGAACACAGATTTGGAGGAAATCCTGTGCTCCAGAAGGGTATGGAGACACTCTTTAAAATAAACATGCACTTGAAATTTGCATTAAAAAGTTTTCCTAGTTCAGGGTCTACAGAGTAAGAAAAAAAGAAAATTCTCCAAGAAGTCATCAAGTACTAAAGGTGTTACAAAGACTTACTAGAGGCAATTGGAAGCTGAAAACTGAAGTGTTTATTATGGGATGATGTAGTGACAACTTTTCTTCTACTCTGTTTTTCTATGAACAAAGCTACAGCCAGTCTTTTCCACTTGGCCTAAATTTCTGGGAATAAAAGGACAGAATTGATGTAGAGAAAGGTTTGTGAGATGATGCAGGCTAGATCTGGAAAGCTGTGACTAAGCAACATCTGGATGAGGTGAGACTTTCTGTGAAAATGCTTCACCCAGGTAACAGCTGAGCTGATTCAGGATGACTATAAGTGATCCAGATGACTGAACTAGGGATTCAACCCTTTCCTGAGTTTGTAACATTCCCCAAGTAGGACAAAGGGTATGAAAGGGCAGATTCTTTTCATGCAGGGAACAGTGAGATAAGGTGCCCTTAAACATTGTATTAGTGCTCTGTTGTTGGGGTTTGGCATATTTAATTCTACACAGATGCTCTCTTCTCTTGCTGCCACTCTGTGGGATTCACTGGAGGCTTGTTCTGCTAAACTTATTACAATAAGTCCAGTTTCCAGTTATGCTGGAAAAAGTTACCACTTTATGTGCAGAGTGGTGTTTGGTTATGGATTTACTTTATGCCTGACCTAAAGGTGTTTGCGTGCACAGGTTATGAGAAGAGCCTTGTCCCAAACACTGGGAGGCATGTTTCCCTTAACCCACTTCCAGAACGCCCCTTTTTTGCTGGCAGAAGTGTGTAATAACAAGGCCATAATTCTAATTCTATTTGAGAAGATGTCATCTGTAAGGACTTACTGTATGGAGGCTATGAATTTAAGCAACGGCTTATGTGTTTTCATAATGTGCTAATTAACATGAACTAACTTTTTCTATGAGTAGTTGGCTGTACCTTAATCTTCTCAAGAACTTTTCACAGGTGTACAGGATGAATATACCATACTACATTTAGACAAGTGTTTCTGATGTCTGAATATATCTTAAGTAACTACAAGTAGAAATTAAACATCTACATAAAGCAGTAAACCCTTTTTGAACATAAAAATGAGTGCCAGTAGCAGCTGGATTTTGCATAGAACCTTTTAAATCTAAAGCCACTTTTGATGCACTCAGAAACTGGCAACATATGGTGGCGGAACAGAGAATCAAGCTATATTTAGTCCTGTATGACAGGTGTAAAAACAAATGTTTAAATGAAAGATGATAGGCTTTTTGTTGATACCATATCTAGTGTGTGCTTTTCCAGAAGTGAAATGCTTGCAAATGTGTCTTTGGGCTAGTGAATATTTTCTTCCTTATAAGCAAAGAAATTCTGTGGTGATACAGAGCCCAGTTTTTGCCTACAGGATTTAACTATGCTCTTACTAAAGGCAGTTCAAAACTTCCACATTACCGAAAACACTAGATAACCTTCCTAATTACAATGGAAGAATGAAAATTAAAAACACAAAAGTAGCTTTTAAAAATGGTATGAGGTATCACAGCTTAAATGTATAATTCTGTAGGCAAGTACTGTGAAAAATCCATACATAAAAATGCAGTAGGCATGGAATCATTTCAGTGCTTTGCTCAGGGCCAAAGCCTTCCTTGTAGCAGACTTGAGAGGAGTGTGCTGGTCCCTGCTAGACACTGGCCTTGGTGGGTTTAGTCTGACTATTATGCAATTCCTTATTTAAATGCTGGATCAAGGCACTAGTAAGAATTCAGACTGCAGTTCTGTCTAGTAATGGAGCGAAAAAGGCATTCAGGTATACGATATTGGCACTAGGGTGGGCAGTTCCAAGCACTCTGCAGCTGCAGAGCAGATCTGTAAATAACTGGTTTATATTTTGGTTTACGAGTCCACAAGGTGCACCCAGTTGATGCATTGAAGAACGTTCTTGCAACAACGACAGGCTGAAATCATTATTTCAACTACATGAAAGCTGCCATTTCATGGCAACAGTTTGAGAGCTAAGGCCTTAAGAAATGCTTTTGCACTGAAAGTTTGTGACTTGTGGCAAAAGTGGTTGTGAACTTGTCAGCAATCAAGCTCCTGTGTAAGCAGTGTATTGTGTTTTCCACTGTGTGTTAGCCATGGCGTGCAGTCTTGAATGTGGCATTTGTGGTTTATATCTTTTCAGATAGACCTGTATATGGTTCCTCAACTGAGTGGGAAAACTCAGGTGGTCTGAAAAGTAGTATCACTTCATTTCAGTGATTCATTTCAGTAGCAGCCATTTTCAGTGTGCAGGTTTGGGCACTCAGTAGGCTGAAAACTAGGAAAAAAAAAACCCTCCAAAATCCCAAAACATGCAGTACAGAATATTAAGAAGTTTCTTATAGAAATTCGTTGTGTTTGATGATTGGTGGAAAAGAGGGGCTGAAAATGTCTGCAGCTGCCACTAAAAAAGCCTCTACAGATGGTTAACTCTGACCTCCTGGGTGCTATGGGGCTCATGGGCTCTTCCAGAGGCTACTACTCACTGTCCCAGGGTCTACCTTAGATTCCAGCCCTCACAGAGACCAGATATTGTCATCTTTTTCCAGCCACAAAGACTGAGTGAAGTGGCTCAGAAGTGACCTGGTTCACCTCTTGGGATTCTTTATTAAGGCTGTAAGGCAAGTGAAAAGCATTGAGAGTGTTTTGCTGCTCAGTAGTCAACCAGCAACATAATGTCAGTTGTCCAGCAATTTGAATCAAATTTACACCTCTCCTTCATAATGGTTATTCAGTTTCTTAGACAAGATTCTATAGATTATAGTTTTCATCGTGTGACATTTTAATTGGTTAATTTATTAATATGCAAAACATAAACACAAAAATTAGTCATTAGTAGCGCCACATGTTCTGTACAAATATATATGTTTGAAAGCTATTTCTGGTATTTTCCAGGCTGCATGTCTATCTCTACACAGTGCCGTAAGTAGACTGTCACTTTGCCTTCAATGGACTGTGGACACCTTTCCTGCCAGTCTCTACTTCAATTGCCCTGCTGATTAGACTTTGAATTTCTCATACCTTTGTATCATTGTATTAATGACCTTTGTCTACTGTCACTTGAGCATTCATCTGGTCAACAGGAATATTTTTACATTTGGGTTGTAAGATGGATGAAATAGGGACCTTTCGTTATATATGTGTACAGTACTTAGCACAGTCTTCATCTGGAGCCACGAGAACTTGACTCTTGAAGTGTTTCAAAGCATCAGAATTTAACACTTCCAGTTTGTATCCAGTTGGCATTATCAATCTGTTTCGGTATGTGCCTCACTGCTATTTAAAGATCTGTAGTAATCAACAAATTTCTATCATTAGAGAGCTGAGACTATAGTATTCAATTTCAAAATTGCAGCAAGAGCTCGCAGTTTAAACAGGGATCACTTAGAAATAAGAATACTGTTTCTGATTCCTTTTCTAGACTATGGCCATCTTTTGTGATTTGCATTAAAAATATAAATCATTTGTAAGCAAGGGAATCTTTAAGTTCTTATACCTCTTAGTGTCATGTATTCACTGTATGAACTAGAAGTTTAGAGTGACTTACTGTCACTAGAAATAAATAGTAGAAATGAATAATAAGTCCATTTTTTTTAACAAAAAAGACCCAGTCCTTCTCTGCAAGCCACGTAACACCTCACTGTTGTGAATTGGCATTTCTCTATTTGCACATCACAGTGAAAATCAGAGTCTTAATGACAACTGATTATTATTGTATGTCCTATAACTAAATTATAGTCAGCTTCCATTTTCTACTCATCTCTTACTGCACATGGGAATAAAGTTGTATTTAATAATTCAAGCACCAATTTTTGCAAAATGCATGCCCTGATCCCAGGTTTTTTTTCCATTATTACAAAAAGAGCTCAGGCCACAAAATGATCTGTAGTTAAAAAAAGTCATGGTAGCAAAAAGTTAAAGACAATGCACACAAATGAATAAGGATGGCTATAACAAGGTACCTAGAATTAAGAGTAATTTATGACATACATATGGGAAGAAAAAAGAGAGGAAAACAGAGAAAATGCACTATAGTAATGAATTACAGCATTTAATGACCATCTGGATTAGTAAAGCAATTTATAAACCTGATGGTATTCAGGACATTGGAATGAACTCTGTAGTGATCTAAAAAGGCATTATTTTTAAGGAAAGATACCTCTACTGGTCCAACCATAGTATCATAAAAAGAGGAGACCTTTCATGTGCATATCTTTATTTCCCACAAGGATTTTCAACATCACCCTCTGTTTCAAAGTGTTAGTTTCCAAAGGAGTTGAATCTTTTCTAGCATTTTGTCAACATATTCCAGAAAACAAATGATCTGCCTCCTTGAACGACTATATATTTGTCAGAAAATCAAGTGCTACTACTAACTTTCAATGTACACTTGGATTTAATTTGAGTCAGCTTGTATCACAAGAATATAAAAAATATCCTACAACTATTCAGAAGTATTTTGATATTACCTCCAAAAGTAATATAAGAAACTTTCCATGCCAAGAGCTGTGCATAATATATTTGTATTCTCTCATATTTACACAAATTTCTGAATCAAATGCTGTACTGGTTTTACTTGGTGAGGTGTTGGCAGCAAGGGAGGAGGAGCAGCTAGGGTTGCCCTATGGTGGACATCACCAGTTTCAGTCATCTCCAGCAGACCTAACACAGCTGAGCCCCTCAGCCACAAGTGGGGAACCTCTAGAAAAACATAATTAAGAAAGAGGAGAAAATACAGAACAGATTGAGGGTTGGAGAGAGAGTGAGGAACAGACCTGCAGGGCCAGTGAAGGAGAAGGGAAAGAGCTGCTGCAGGTTCTGGGACAGGTATTTCCTTGCAGCCCATGGAGGACTCCACACCAGGGTAGGTGGATATTCCCTGAAGGGACTGTGGCCTGTGGAGGACCTATGCTGGGTCAGGGGAAAAATGTGAGCAGGAAGGAATGGCAAAGAGGAACCATAATGGACTGACTGCAATCCCCCATTAACTCCCCCCGTCTCCCACACTACTCAGGGTTGGGGGAAGGTAGGAAGAGATGGGAATGAAGGAGTGAAATTGAGCCTGAGAAAAAGTGGGGGAAGGTGTTGTTTCAAATTTTGATTTTGTTTCTCACTACCTAAATATATATTAATGGGTACTAAACAAAGATACTTTTTCCAAAGATGTGTCTGTTTTGCTCATGATGATAACTGATAAGCAATCTCTGTCTTCATCCTAGCCCATGAGTATTTCTTACTCTTTCCCCTTATCCTCTTGAAGAGAGGGAGTGACAGAGCAGCTGAGTTGGAATTTGGTCCTTGGCCAAGGGTAACCCACTACAAACACATTTATTTTCCTTAAAACAAATGTATCATAATTCAATTTCCCATAAACTAGAATCCAAATGTACATATACTTTCTAATTTTCTATATTTCTATGTTTTTGCCTTTTAGTAAGAGAAAGACATCACAAAGTACTGTATTTTATCTTTTCTTTTGAATTGCTGAGCAAACATGTCTTCCCATTCAGTGATCCAGTTCTTAAAAATATTTTCATCCTAGTCGTATTTTTCCATTTGCTATGCTGCACAGATCAGTTTCTGTATATACACAGAATATTTGATCTACTTGTTTCTTTTTGTGATCTATCATTATTTTATTAACACTCTATCATTCAAAGAATCAAATTGGGAACAACAAAAAAATAGAGGTGAAAATGTGTTCTGAGCATTGCAAATAGCTTATTTTCTGAAGTGCATTTAGCCATTATCAGTCTGCGCTCTGCACACCCTTATGGTCACTGGAAGAAGATACCTTCCTTGCTTCTTAATTGCTGAAAGCCCTTTAAAAGACTTTACCATTCCACATTTTTCATTATTATAACTGCTACTAAATGTGATTACTTAAAATAAATCCATGGCTCCTCAGCATCTCTTCTAAATAGTAGAGGAGTCTGATCCACCACCCTGTGAAGGCAACGTCCCTTGCCTCCAGCGAGCTGTGGAGGAGGCACATTGTGCATTGCTCTCTAAAATCCTGTTTGGCTGCTTTCCCAGATCACCCTCCATTCAGATCTGAGTTCTGAATGGTTTTCAATTAATGTAACAAGAATAATTAACTGTATAAGAGTAGGGATTTTCTTAGTATTACTGACAATGCTTCTATTTAATACTACCTTGGTAATTCAGTGCTTCTCATTCCAAAAGAAAAGTACACAAAGACAGTGAGTTACTGGGAGTGAAAATAAGGAACAAGAATTTATTTCTTTGCCTCTGAACCTGAACTAATTACAAAGTTACTAGAAACAAGTAATCTAATCAGAATAAAAGACACTTTTCTGACTGATTCTCCAACAGCTTTACTGGACAGCCTCTGTGGAAATCAGTATCACACAGCATTGCTGTTTTGGTTTCATAGATGAAGATTATTCCTGTAGTGGTACCTAGCATTGAAGAATAAGAACTGTTAAAAATTGCCATAATGCAGAAAGAAATACTATCCCCTGTGCTCTTTTTCATGGTAATGTAATACTTTTATGATCAAGTTTGAATACCAGACAGTGTTAATGAAAAGTTCCCTGCATCATTTTGCCTACACTGTGGTTTGGGGTAGCATCCCAAATGCTGAGAGATCATTCAAGCATCTATTATTCAAGATCCTTACCTTGAGGTTGTCACTAGGTGTGCCAGTTAGGGTCTCTTTTTGGTGTGAGGGGAACATCACTTGCTGCAAGAAAGTGGAGTGTGTCCTGGATTATATGAGCTACTAAACACCATCAAATGGTAATGAGTTCTGTTAACCACAACCTTTTGACACTTCAATCATGTACCTGAAACTGAAAGTATAGCCATCAATTTGCTAATCTTTTGAGACATCTGATGGCAAGTTTTATGGAAACATATTTTAAGAAAGAAAAGTATAATCTTATATGTATAAGAAAGGCATTTTAGTAACATACTGTACTGAATACTTTATATATGATTCTGTGGCTGTGAAGAGTACAATATATGGTACTGTAACAAGTATGCTATCCAATTAATGATTCCTTACTATCATATGTTTCTGGGTTAGAAAAGATGTTTTTATTATGAGAACTAGATTCTAATTGGTGAATACAACTCCAGTGATTATTTTTTTTTCTATTAAATTATGCTCTTTTTAATTTTTTTTTTTCATATGAAACTTAAAAGTCAGTAGTAAATGAAGGAATGAGAAGGTGAAAGAAAACAGTAACACTTGTTTGTGTCATCTTATTGAATATAAACATCAAGATCCAGAAGGAACCCATTTTACTAAGAAGATAATTTATTAATATGCAATAATATGTGTGTTTTGAAAAATATTAGTGTTAGCTGTAGCACTACTGTGTTATTATCTATTTTATGTTAAAAGTGTTCTACTTAATGCATGAGTGTTTTCACTCTGCAAACTAAGAATGATGCCCAAATTCTAAGTAGCCAGTAGAGTTCAGACTGTTTAAGTGTGAGGAGGGAAGTTCTCCTAGGAGTCTGGACACATATAAACTACAGTCCTTACTGTAGGATTTCATTGGAGTTTGGGGGGTTTTTGTTTGTTTTTCTTTTTTCAGTTGAGCTGAATCTTGAATTTTGTGGTCAGTAACTAAGAAGTGAACTGTGGTAATGGTATTCTCAATTATTTCTTTGCTATTCTGCAGTCTCATCTTTACACTTTTCTACTTTTGAAAAGCAGCATTAGAAGTCACTAGGGAGTCACTTCTGCCTCTTAGAGGAAAGAGATATGTTTGACTATAATATAAGCCAGGTCTATTCAGGATCCAATATGAAGTTCAATTAAATAGAAACATTCCCACTGATTTTACTGAGGTTTGAGGCAGACTTTTAAGTGGTGCACTGTGATCCCATATGTTCTTAGTGGTATTTATCTGAGGGAAGAAGTCCTGAGTGTTTTCTGATGTGGACTTTCGTCTCAGCATAACATTACTGTTCTGGTACTCCTCTTCAAGTAAATACTCCTCTTGAAGTAAATACAAGTTTCAAGGCAATGAAACATCAAACAAAGGTAGCGTCAGAGAATAGTTTAAGGACAAGAAACTATGGAGACTTAACTACTGAAGGGCAGAGCTCCTACTGATAAGTAACTGAAACCCAATCAATAAATCATCTCTAAAATGTAATAAATAGCTTATTAGGAGCCACCTACTGAAACTGCTTACCTGATTAAAGGTGTATATGTAATGTATTCTATATAGAATGAGGCCATTACTAATGCTTCATTCATGTACAGTAAGTGAAAACTTCAATTTCTTTTCAAACCAGTTGTGAGGGGAAGCTCAAGAAACAAATGAAACCATTCCTTGCTGACCTATGTAATTATTTTTCATTTTTGTTTTAGAAAATCAGACAAAGATCAATAAATGTATTTTGCAATCTGTTACTTCAAGTTAAAAAACACAGGAGCCCAAAATTACAGAAGTGATGTCAGTAGCTTTGCCATTACCACCTTCAAAAACACAGCAAGCCATCAACAGTACAGGGAAATGACAGCTTAGGGACAAGAATGAAAAAAATGAACTAAAAAAACAATAAATGTCTAAGTCATTGTCTTTCTAACAGCAGTTCATCCTTCATTTCACTCCTAAGTTGTCTATGCACTTTTTTTCCATGTTTCTCCCATTTGTATGTGACAAGAGCTGTACTTTTCGTCATATAAAAATGAAATATATTATTATGACAGCATTTCCATTATACTGAGACAAAGCTACTAGAAAACACATAATTCTTACTGGCCTTGTTTTTGTTTGCTAATATTACACCTCAAGTGGGTAACCATTTCTTTGTAACTACCATGCAACAAAACTCTAGAAAGGAAGCATCCTTACAAGTCGGAATTTGTAACTTCAGATTCCCATCCCAAGGATAGTAAGTGTGCTACTCTTCTGTTCAAATTTCAGGTTTACCCTGGAGACCCTAAATGGTTCTGACTTAAGAACAAACTTGTCCTTTTTTTCACATCATGATTTAAATTATACCTGGACATAATTACTGCAGTTGATTTCCAGTGAGGCTTTACTTGTGTTGTTTTGTCTTTTTTGTTGATCATTGAGGAGAAAATTTGGGATTTTTTCACTCAAAGTTTGTGAGGTTTATATTCCATTTTAGACCCCCTCACACCCTTTCCTACTGACACAAACACATGAATGCTCTCAAAGGGGTTACTAAGGAAACCAGAAACTATGGTAACCTAGAGCAGAAGCACTCTTATTTGTCCAAGGAGAGGGAAAAGAAAATCAGGCAATGCACACTGCAGCTACACTGAAGGTCCTGATCTTTCCTTTTCCCTTCAGCTGCAGCAGACCTTCTGTTTCTCACATTCGCCTTCCAGCAAAACTATCAAACTAGAATTTTGACTTAGATATAAGAAGAGAAACACACTGCAGTAATGTAGATGAACATAAATGAAGTTAAATGGATTTGGGCAGTATTGCTACACCAAACTGGTAAATGTATTTCATTTTTCCTTTTCCCATTATGTCATAACCCCCTTTAACTTCAACTATTCCTCTAGCATTAACAGAGCTGCATGGTCAGCAATGCATTGCATCTCCTGCCTTTTTTCTGAGCAGTAAGGTGTTGTGCTAGCAATACTCTTTGCAGAGCCTCTTGTCAAAGCTGTCACTGTGCACATGCTTATACTCACTTTTAGTTCTGCTGTCATAAATAGTCTCACTGAGTAAAAGCTATCGAGAGCTAGCAAATGCTTTATCATTGCTAAGTAATGGTGCTTCATTAAAAGTGAAGTGAGCTCAGAAGCTCATTAAACTGGGCAGGAGATAATTCACTTGTGCTTTGTAGAAACAATTCTTTTACCACTGAACTCAGCAACAAAACATTCTCTGATTGCAGGGAACCCAACAAAATTTAGGAATTGATAGTGAAAAAATAACAGATGTCATAATAAAGGAAGAATTTAATCTTGACCACGCTCATTCGTTGAAAGCTTTGTGGAAAATATGAGCTGTTTACGCTGCAGGAAAAGCTCATTAATTTAGAAACAGGGAAATACAAGTTGCCTATGGCTGAATACATTTGTATATCTTTGCTAATAGTCTGATTCAGCAAGCTGGAGTGGCATACTGAACAGCACCAATGTAAACAGATTTACTGAAATTAGTGAGATTTTTCCCATGAGGTCACTTGAATCAGCGTTGCAGGACTGGACCTTGTGTTAGCAAAAAGTGTAAGTTGTATCAGAAAAGAAAAATGGTTACAATGTTCTACATAATGATTAATATATTGGTGCAAGAAATTGCTAGCATCAAGTAGTTTTCTAAGCGACGCATCCAGAGAAGAATGTGGCATGTTTATTTAAGCAAGCAGATTTTTAAAAGTTCATGCTCTGTAAGCATGGCTTCTGGAAAATTAAGAAGTTGGAAAAAGAAAGTCTGTATATACCGTACATTACTGAATTAGGAAAGCACAGGAAACAGACAAGTTATATCATTGATATATTTTTATTACTGAGTAGATGTGGTTATCCATTGCAAACTGATTAACATCCCACACAAAATGGTTGTTGCTGAAAAAAACGTTCTGAGCAGAACTGTGGCATTTTGTGCATGTAAGCTAGAAAGACAAGAGGTGATTTGAAATCCCTCCCATTTAGCATATCTACTTCAGAGGTAGCCAGGATTTTGTTGCTATGAGAGAGGGAGGAAGCTGACCTGTGCTGATTGGTACACAGAGCTTTTTAGTCACACAAGAAAATACACAAGAGCTAGGAAAAGAATGTCTGATACTATCAGATTAAAGGAGTTAATTAAATGGGGTAGTCACATTATAAAATGACACAAAGTCCTCTTTGGTGTCTGCAAGAATTATGACCTGAGGCTGGCAGTATATATTTTGTTAGATTAGCAAATATTTACAAAGTAAACAATGGTTCACAGGACATAAAATGTGTGAATTAGGTATTAAAAGCATACCTAAAGTATTACTGCTATTATTTGCTAATTAATATTTTAATGGGAAGGTTGACTGTATCACATGGAGAACTATTTTCCATAATCACAATTTACATGAATGTTATTCTTACTTTGACTGGAGGGGGGAAAAAAAAAAAAAAAAAAGAAAGCTAATGCATATATTGACTACAACAAATGATTTTGTGCTAGGTCACTCCTGCTACATATGATAGCTAATATGAACCATTTGAAACAAGTGTCACCCCCTGTGTGCACTTGTAGGTTAAATCTCTTGTTTATGCAATAGTGAGGCACAGATTACAAAGGAGATGTTGCTCAGCTTTTGTGCTGGAAGCACTGCAGAAGCTTCATCAACTCATCTTCCTTGGAGAGCTTGTAGGTCTTGATGGGAGCAACATGAAAGAAGAGTAGAAAGTGGAGAAAACAAATTAAAAGCAGGAACTTTCTTCTCCTCCAGCATCCAGATGTACCAAAGCAGGAGGAAAGTCTCACTTGAGAAGTCCAGGGAGGAAGGAAACCTGCTTTGCTACTCAGTAAATCTGTAGAGGGAGATATGTGAGGAATGGAGGCATGAATGGAAGTAGTTTAAGTGCTCTGTCCCTCTGTGCTCACAAACCTGCAGACAGAGCCGTAGAAAAGTGGTTAATAGTCCACTTGATGACTTGTCAGACTTGACTTACTTATCTGCCCTCTTCCCTCTAAGTGGAAAAGAAAAAAAAAGAAACAGTAAATAATGTGTTTCCTTTTATCCTCCTTTATTAAACCCTTCTACTGTTATACTGTGTGTCTCCTATAGCAGCATGGTAGGACCTGAAAGTTCTACTTAAGCTTCGTTACCTGTTACAACCAACGTTAACCATACCATCTGGTTCAGTCTTACTCAAGAGTTTATGGTATTGTCCTTTTGCTCTCTTATACATGGTAACTGTATTTTCTCAGGGTTAATTGTTAAAAGTAGCTACTATGAAAAGAGGCATCATAACTTATTGCTGGAGTTTTGCTTTTGTTGTCTTATGCCTTTGAACTTTAAGGAACATTGAAGAATTATTGGTTGTAGGGACATATAATATCCTTGAAAAGAAAGGCAATGCTGTCTTTTGCTTTAATCCAGCCCATTAGTATGGTACCACCACATTTTCATAACAAATTGGACTCTATAAACAGATATCAGTCCATACAAAAAAATAAATACATTGCTTGATTCCTTGTTTTGGCTGTATTAGTCCCCTTTAATTCCATCCCCTTTGATGTCTGATTGATTTATCTCAATATTTTAAACAAGGGCTATTCCCTAACTCGTTGCCACAATTTAGTTGCCCATTGCAGTTTTTCAGAGAATCACACATAATGTAAGGGGCTGGAAGGGCTGTCTGGAGATCATCTAGTCCAAACTCCTGCTAAAGCAGGTTCACCCAGAGCAGGTTGCACAGGACCTGTGGGTCCTGTGGACATGTGGGTGGATTTTTAATCTCTCCAGAAAAAGAGACTCCACAACCTCTCTGGGCAGCCTGTTCCAGTGTTCTGCCACCCTTAAAGTAAAGTTTTTCCTTATGTTCATATGGAACTTCCTGTGTTCCAATTTGTGCCCATTGCTCCTTGCCCTATCGCTGAGCACCACTGGAAAGAGTCTGGCCCCATCCTCTTGACACCCACTGTTAAAATATTTATAAGCATTGATCAGCATTGATCACCCCTCTCAGCCTTCTATTCTCCAGGCTAAACAGCCCCAGATCTCTCAGATTTTACTCCTAAGGTAAGTGCTCCAGTCCCCTAATCTTTGGGTCTGGGATTCCTGAGGGCTGGCCTTAACAGTAAAGGCTGAAGCAAAGAAGGCATTCTGTCACATGTCATGCTCTATCACATAAAGAGCAACTCCACCACCTCACATTGCTGGTCTGTCTTTCCTAAAAAGTATGTAGCTGTCTGTGACAGCATTCCAGTCATGTGAGCTGTCCCACCATGTCTCCGTAGCTACAATGAACAGCTCTGTAGCTCTGTGACTGCACCCAGATCTCTAGTTCTCCCTATTTCCCATACTTCATGCATTGGTGTACGGGCATTTCAGAGCCTTGGTCAAGCAAGAAGGTTTCCCTGGACAGGTGCAAGAGGATCCACTATAGCCATACACACCTTTGAGGTGTTTAATACAAAAATTTCATCTTCTAAATTTAGCCATTTGTTTTTCCAAATGAAATTCTGCAGAAAGATATGGGAAGGGGGAGGAAAATGAAAACTGGTGTTGAGGATGTGTATCCCTTTTTCATTTCTAGCATACAGAAAATCCACTCTTTTTTTCTGGGGAAGAATAGGAAAACTTAAGAGCTCAAACAGTTTATGACTAAGTGTATTTTTGTTACCTATTGGTATTCATGTGCCCAGACATATTTTTAATTTTAAATTCCCTGTTGCTTCTGGCTACAACTACAGAAGGTGATGAGTCTACCAGTTAGTGAAGTGTGGATAATGCCAGTTTCTGGAGCATCTAAAATTTTTACCTATGTTAGGGAGCTGAATTCTTCTTCTGTTCTATTTAAACATTCAGTGTGATTTTCTGTATGTCAGGGGCTGTTGCATTACATACCGATCTTCCCCTATAATCCAAAGATTTCTGATAATGAAAATTGTTCCAAAGGTCAGGAAACTAAACAGTGGCATATGTGTTGTTCTGGATGATCTGTTGCAAGCAGCAGCACAAGGTCACGCTTCCCAAATCTAGTGATGGAGATATGATCATGTGAACTGAAGACTTCAATCAGAGATGCTAAGAAAGCTGACTGTGGCAAAGAAAGCAAAAGAGGGCAGATTGACCTTTTCTGTTGTTGACCAAAAGATCATAAGTCTTAAAAAAACCCCTCTGCCTCTGAATGCATCTCTCAGTTGTGTGTTGGAGAGGGAAGGGAAGGGAAGGGAAAAAGGAAAGGAAAGGAAAGGAAAGGAAAGGAAAGGAAAGGAAAGGAAAGGAAAGGAAAGGAAAGG
>WTSP01004402.1:0-23861 GCA_025331215.1 Actenoides lindsayi | reverse complement strand
CTAACTCTAAACATGGGGTGTTATCACTGCTAGAAGCAGACACTGCCTGTGAAAACAGGCTGCTAACTTCAGAAAGTTAGAAGAATTGAGCTGAAAAGTAGAATCACTGAACAGAATTAGTTCTGTTCTCACTCAAAGCAAGACAATGATTCCTTTAACGGACACAATATAGCAGTTCTTGTGCACACAGGTGGCTGATATGGAATTCACTGTACTTAGTGAAAATTCTCTCTTGGCCTCCCCACATTTCCTGGATGAACTTTTAGAAAAGATATTGTGCCCCAAGTCTTGAAACAAAACAAACATTAGCCCTAAGGAAGGTGGAACAGAGAGCCAGAGATTTTCATACACACAATAAAACACTTCCTTTCTTCTAAGATCTTGGAATGGGAATGACTCAAGGAGTTAGAGAAGTGTCACATTCTGCCTTTCTGCAGGTAACATTTATTTCAGTGAATGGCCTTATGTTCCACAGCTCAAACCCTTTAGTTTTAATGATACATCCTCAAAAAAATAACAGCTGTTTAATTGCTTCCAGAGTCCCACCAATTACAATGAAAAGGATTATCAAAATAGCAATGCAGTATATTAAGAAGGGGGTTCCAAAATGCCGCATTTTAGTACCTTCCATTGTTAGTGATAATCAATTCAAAAGCTAGAGCAAAATTTATCTCCTTGCTTCATGAATCTTTTATTTTCCACTCTGAAAAATGGCTGTGTTTCTCTTCTTCGTGAAGATAAAATTCAAATATGGATCTAATTTGGAGGTATCATATTTGCTTCAGTTTATCACCAGTGCCCTCAGGACTGTCAGCACAACACTACATATCAGGGTTGATAAACTGCATTACCTCTTCTGGCTGGCATATTGTGTCCTGAAAATGGAACCAAATAGGTAATAAATAAATAGTGTCTATCTCTTTATACTAATTCTTTTATTATAATGCATATGTATACAACTAAGGATGAGTGATTTAGGCTAGCTCCGAGTATTTTCATAGTGCTTTCTGTCTATGAAAGATATCTGATTATGGTATTTTGACATAAAGTACCGTCTTCTCCTCACAGGCAGAGAATATTCTATTAAACTGCTGCCAGATCCTTTTTTACCAAAGCACTATCATGATCCCCTGTAATTTCAGCTTTGATTTCATAATAATTTTTTTTTTTTTTGTTAGCAAAGCACCTTCATTTTGAAAAAGATCCCAAAGCATTATAAGAACTATAATGGATTAAAATACAAACCAGGCATAGAGATTTCAATTCTCATGTGCAAACACATTTATGTGGATGAGTAGATGGGGGGAACTAGAAAGGACTTCTGTGGTTTTAAAAGAAGTCTGCCAAAAGAAAGGATATGATGATTTTGGAAAGCTTTCAGTAACATTTTGGAATATCACATAACTGTGTTTGACACTTTACCAATGAGAATTGTGTGTGTGTGTGTGTGTGTGTGTGTGTGTATGTTTTAGTAAGAATCAAAGTGAACAGCTGTCAGTGGGCTCTAAGCCAAAGCTGCCTATCTTCTAGGTAGTCCTCATACCCTACCTTGAAATTGCTGTCACCATAGTAACCTTCTAACGGCTAAACATGGTGTGTAAGTGTCTGACATTACTAGAGCTTCATCTTGATCCAAAAACTTAGACTCTCTCTCAGTTATGGCATTTCCTGGCTGAGATAGAATTTGATTGCTCTCTGAAATGAACATACATGGGTAAACACTAGAAAAGGGAAAGAGGCTATTAAGCTGAAGTACAAGGTTTTACATAAGGGATTGGGAAAAAATGTCCAGAAATGTACCGAGATGGGGAGCTCTGTAGCACTCGAGTAATTTTTTTTAAGAACAATTTCCAATAGGTATTGTGGAACTGAGGGGTTTTATGGTGAAGGATACTATGCAGTTACCTGCCAAAACTGTAATTTCCCTCCTCCTTTTCCAGGGTTATCAAGCACAGTCTACACACTGCAAACTGGGTACTGCCAGCAGAAAAAAACAAGTTCAATTCGTACTGTGCTTTATTTTTCTGAAATCTCTAGGGGACATTCAGACTATAAGCCTTACAAACCTGGCAGACAAATTTCTGAGGCCAGTTTTTCCCAAGGACCTCACAGTCACTGCTATCTCACTGGACATGACTGAACAACACACCAGCAAAATGCAAGCATTCTCCATATGGATGGACAACCCTGGTCCTGCAAACATGTATACACACACAGGCATACACACACAGGCATACATGTGCACATGCATGCATGACAGGTGATATGAGGAGACATCACAACCAAAGCTCCAGCATGTGGACATGTATTCAGCTTTCTGTGGAAATCATATAACCATCTGGTGCACGTGTGCACTCCATCAAGGCATTGCATACACTTCAGGTCACATGCTGACATTTAGTTCATAATGTTCATGTTGTTCTAAATTCTTCTAAATCAAGTGTGTTTACTTCTAGTTCATCCAAGTCCTCTCCAGTAAAAAGATTTTCATCAACTGGAACTGCATCCATTGCTCCATTTTTCAGTTCCTCATCTCCATCATTATCTTCCTCTAAATCATTTTGCTCACTGCTGTTGATATCACCACCAGAAGCTTCACTTAATTTATTATCATCTTTTTCTATTGAACTGTGTATGCTGAATTGCTCAGGACTAGTCACACTAATACTAGTCTCATCTACGGCCTTTGGGATATACAAGATCAAATTACATCATTTATGAACACAGGCTCTTCCAACTCAGGATCTTCTCCTGTTCCTTGAATATAATGGATGTTATCTGCGTCTTCATCATCTGCATCAACCAGCTATGGTCAGAACTCAAATACTTTACGTCCACTAATTGGTTCATATTTAGTGAAGAGATGGGAAAAGGAGGTAGGCAATGTGAGTGTTTCTCTCAGACACCATCTAGTTTTGCTGCCACATATCTTGGTTTAGTATTTCACTCTTACTAAACTCCAGCAAATACTCAGAAGTGTTTAAAGATTTAGCAGCTTTTCTCATTCCACTTCAATCAATGCAAGGAAACATTTCAACTACACTTTTGAGAGCCTCATCAAGCCTTTGAACGAAATCAAGCCTAGACTAGATTGTAGTTTGAAATTTAAAATGCAAAAGAAGGCTCTTTGAAATTTTGCTGATCACAAAAGTATAAAAAGGGCACAAAACCTCTTAAAATTTTTATTTACGGTTCATATTTAATTCAGGTTATTGGGAGAAGTTATAGATTAGTATACCCTGCTGTTATAAACTACATATTTATGAGGTTTGGAAGAATAGTTCACAGAACCAATGTACTGATTTGCTACTGAAAGGTTATTTGCAAGCAGATCATGTATTTTGTGATTTCTTTGTTATTTGAAATTACTAAATCAATGCATTTGTTATTAGAATTTTTGATCTGTGGCTTGCCTGTAGCTGGTTCTCAGAATGCTTGATATTCTAGTTGTATTGCCTGGTAGTGATAGATTAGATAAATCATGTGATGCTATTTCCTTGCTCTGATTTGACTGATAAATGAATCTTTCTAAAATAAATTGCCGGGTGGTAGGACAGAATATTCTGTTACTGTGAATGTTTGTGCTTTTGAATTTTAAATCTGTTTTCCATGAACATTTGTGCCAGCATGATTTGATCATACAAGTATATCTGAACAAAAATATGTAAGCTGATAGCAGTCCACCAAAGCAAAATTTGAGCAAATATTTTGAGAAAGATTTTTTTTTCTCCTATATTGTGTCAGCTTGAAATAATTAGAGAGAAACTAGGGAATTGTTTTTAATCCATTTATATATAATGAGACTAGAAGACAGCTTCTGTTCTGCTCTGCAAGAGCTATCTGCTCAGTGTTTTCCAAAGAAATAAAATATTTGCATCTGCATGAGCCTCACTTCAGAAAAATTAATAATTTTTTCTTTATTATATGTAGAATGGTTCCAAGAGTATGACTTACCACATGCATTTCACAAGGTAGAAAAGGGCCATTAATAGTGTCCCTTCCAAATAAATAGTTTATCTAGGACTGCAAATAATTCTTTCGTCTCACTGCGGAAACTGAGGGAACTAACTTTTATTGGCATTGATTGGCAAGTTTCAATTTTATTGCCAAAAGGATGATATAACATGGGACAGTAAATTGAAGAATCATTTTCTGGGTTAGAGCAGTGTTACTGTGCAGGTCCTGCTTTGACTTTTTTGTTTGTGAACTTATTCTTTTCCTTGGCTGTGAGTTTCAGTGGATGGTTACAGACTCTTGGAATCTGGGATATTCAGCTTTCTGAAGACTCCCTCTAAGATGGAGAATGGGTGGTTGGCAGGTGAGACACTCAGCTAGAGCTTGTCTCCTCTGGTTTCTGAGCTCTGCCTCAATTTCCTATGATAACTTTGGCATATCACTTAGAATTTCTTTATTTCTGTTTCCAATCTGTAAAACACTGATTATAAAGCTTCCTTATTTTTTGTGAAGAACAACCTAACGTGTGTTAAAGAGGTGGTTAACTAAGTTTTACAGAAGGGACTGAAGAATGGATCCAGATGATAAACACAAAGCAAACCTCCTGCACAGATGTCATTCCCTGACTCAGAGACAGCCAACTTCTATATATTCTGAGTGTCGTATCATCAATCTCTGAATGTCAAACTGTCGATATTGCACAGAAATAGAATCTCACAGAGTGTTTTAGAGTGCAATGCATTTTTCGAGCAGCTTAATAATGTTGTTATGAAACCGTCTTTTTTATTAGCTGAAAGCCTAATAAAAGCCACTTAAACATTAAGGCTTGTACTCTAGTTGTGTAACAAAGGATGATAGTACAAAGAGACATTTCTCTCCTTTGTGTCTCTTTGTTAACTTGTTATTCATCTTTGAGCGACAAACATCCATTAGGAGCTCCCAGGAGAAAGAGTGGCCTCCCTCAGGTGACATAGGCTTAGAACACTGCAGAGAAGTCTCTCTCTACAGGTAGGAGACCACACTGAAAATCTTTGCAAAGAGCAGCAGAGTGGATGTCCTCCTCAAGGCTCTGCAAACTGCCATGGCAAGGATGAGAAAGAAGCTCCTTTGGACACCTCCTGTAAAAAGTGCCCTTCTCTGCCACAGTTACCTAGCCAAGAAAATGAAATGGAACATGATGAGCTGGTGCTGTCATGTGAAATAGCATAAAGCACCAGGCTATTTTCATGAGAAGTGGCTTCAGCTATATACTTGAAAGAAAGGTATTTGACAGAATGGGAGCATTTAAAATGTTGCGGGTTTTTTTTTTTTTAAAGACAATGGTGGTAAGAGCTTAATTTTTTATACTGTACTATGAGGGTGGCAATATTATTAACTGATAGCAGATTACATTTTTTGTTACAGAGTCATGCGATAAGTTGCTACTGGAAGGCGATACTGTGTTTGGAATCAAGTGTGCGCATATCTTTGCCCTTAGAACTTCGATCTTTTTACATAAATGCATACATATATATGTGTATATCTATATCTATATCTATATGATGTGCATATATGTCTATGTATGTGAAGGTGACATGGATATTTGGTGATAAAAACAGAAATGTAGCAGCCCTGATGTGGTTTTCATCCATTTGCTCTCTGGAAAAGAGCCAGTGTACATCTTGGACTTCAATGTAGTATATTGGTCTGTTTTTGTATGTGTGTGTGCATGTGCATGTGCATGTGGAATATATATAAATAATAATCCTCAGATTCATTCATATATGTGTATGTGAACATACCCCAGATGTTCCCCTCCTAATCCCTTAATCTGACTGTACCCACACATGCCTGTGGAAGTAAGGATGAGGGAATGTGTATGCACTTTTTCCTTGATTATGTTTGTCACAATGTCAGAGTATTGGCAATTGTCCTAGTGTAGATATGAGTAAATCTGGCAGACCATAGTCTAAAATTAGCTGTCTCTATATGTAATTGTCCTACTTTTGTTTGCAACCATCCCAGCTACTCTGAGCTTGTACATGTATCATATAATCACCACATTTTTGCAGGTTGCTGAACATATGTTTTTTTACTGGAGTGAACAATTAGCATTCCTCTATATTTTCACTTTCATAGACATTACTAGAGAAATACTTCTATTTTTAAAATAAATTTAAGGGTGTTAACAATAATACCACAAAAATGTGTTTCCCTCAATGAACTCCAAAATTTTGCTTCTGTATTTAGTGACTTACTTAAAACAGAATGAAGGCTGTGAGGGACAATGGCTGTGAGTCCATCAGTGGCACAGCAGAATGATTCATGTCAGACTCTTTAAGGGAATTACGTCATTCTTGGCCACTTGTATTCCTGGGCTTATGTTTGCCATTCTTCTTGAAAAAGATACCTTCAAATTGAAATTATTGCTTCTTCTGTAGACCTTGTTGTTTTCAGAGTGTTAGGAATATGACTATTATGTCTGTTTCTTGATCTGTATATTCTCTATTAATCTGCAGAGACTTTCCCTGCAAAAAAACAGTCATGGATCAGACTTGAAAATTATTATAGTTAGAGGGAAAAAAAGGTAAGTTCACATTGGTTTTCATCTGCCTTGGCTTCATTTTCTTTTCAAAGGAAACTTCCTATTTGCAACTTCAAGCCTATCATTAGATGCATGCGTATACACCCACACCTATAGATGTATGCAAGCCTACCTCTTCTCTAGTTGGTGGAGATTTCATCTAGAGAGCAATAAGTCTGCCTACGGTCTTGCACAATTAGGGTCTAAATCTATATAGTTAAATTTTGTCTTGTAATTGAATCTTAAATAAAACTGATGAATAAAGTAAGTAGCTTTCCTAGTGCCTCTACAACAAGAAGTTAGTACCTCCTATCTAGTAGTTACAGTTGTAGTCTCAATACCCACAAAAGAATGCTTGAGACTCTCTTTCTGCAGAATACTGCTTACAGGATACATGACCATGGCTCTGGCTTCTGTTTGCAGTATCTAGGCAGCCCACATTTCTAGTGGGTTGCAGACTGGTGCACTTCAAGTGAAGCTTGGTTTATCTTTGCTCATATGATACAGAAAAAAATAGTATAGAACTCCTACTAGTTTTACAACACCCTTTCAGAGTCAAAGAAGTACGTTGAAGTCCCATAAAGTTGATAGAATAATCTATGGCAAAATGAAACAAAGAATTCTCTGCCCTAGGCAGCTTTGCAGGAAAGGCATTGCAATCTAATGAATATCATTTACATATCATTACAATATGAAAGAATAATAGAGAAGCAAAGTGCTTTCATTAATCATAAATTTTAGAGTCAATTGGAAAGGCAGATCATCTGGATTTATGGTCAGCTTGTTTTAACAAATAACTTGAAAACAAATTAACATGGAAAGATATAGCTAAGAAAAATGGTAGTTTGTGTTTGCACATGCATTATTTCCATATGTTGTCTTGCTGAAGTTTTTTTGCAGACAACCTAAGAGTTCTCTGCCATTTACTGATTTATTCATTTGCTCAGTGTAAATTTCACTATTACAAGCAGCTACATCAATACATATTCTCCAAACAACTTGTATGCCAGTTTAGTGAGATTCAGAATGTACTTAATTAGTTTGGAGTATATCAAGGATTGTACTCTGTGGAAATTCTTAAAGCTATGCAAATTTTTCATTGCATTAAGGAATTGAGTACCAAAAGGTCATCTCTGTTTATAGTGCTTCCTTTCCTTAACACTAGATTTCTGTTGTTACTGATTTGTTCATTATAAATAACAAATCATTACTGTGAGAAGGTAAACAGCCTCATTTTTCTACAATCACAAAAGAATAACTGTGTAGGCTGGCTTAACCTGCAACCAGGTGAATTAATAATAGAATGACACTCAGATATTTGTCTTTATGCTCTTCATACTCTGAAACTAAGTGTCTCTAGTCTGTTCATTTTCACTTCCAAGTAGCTCTCGTTCCTGTATTTAAGACAGGCTTTTCCCGCAATTAAGCTGTGGGACTCACATTTTGTGTTAGGATTTAAGGTCTAAAAGATTGTAGATTGTCAGCAAATTAGAAGATTGCTATATATCTTCTTGATATAAATGCAACAAATCCACAAGGAAAGTTGTGGCCTATCTATCCAGGTAAACATTTTGACCTCTATTTCATTTTATCTGGGCACTAACTAGAAAATTGTATCATACATAATTGATTCAGAAGATCAGTTCTGCACAACAATTAAAATTTTTTAGCTGTATAATAATATATCAATACAGGATGAGTTTTTCTCACATGAGCACAGAGGTGCCTTAAGATTCTTCCTACCCTAGACCTAGTGGTATTAACAGATTATAAAATATTTTTAACTTTCAAACAGTTGAAGGTGTTTTTCTTTGTGGACTTGAATATATACAATGCCAGTTCTTTATATTAAAATACATTGCTGCTTTTGCAGAAGCATGATACTGCTGAATGGGTCATAGTTTCTTTCTGTGGGAAGTCTCTGCCTGGCTGCTTTTGAGCTCAGAGACACAAACTGCTGCATACACATTTTCTTTTTTTGTTGTTGTTTTTTTTTTTCTCCCAGTTGGTGGCAGTACAGTTGGTTTGACTCTTTATTATTTATTTATTTGTTCATTTCCCCATAGCTTATTAAGTATATCCCATAGTGCACAGACTGCTTAGCTCAGCAGCCAGTCCAACAGCTGACGGATGCTTGCATTGTTCGGTTAGAGCAAAACCAGGAACAAGGAGAGATTACAACCTAAGCAAAACTAACCTGCTTGCCTCACACTGTGCAGTTCACCCCAGATGCTCACCCTCTGGTGTGAATTGCTCAGTGCTGACAAGAGGCGTGTGAATGGGAGAGGAGCTGGTGATGTTCCAGCAGCCCAGAGAAAGTCCTGTAGGGAGTGTTGGGTTAGGGTGGTTGGGGGTGGAGAGCAGCTCTTCAGAACCACGGACAATACCCCAGGCCAAGGCTCTCCCACCCCACCTGCCAGCTGTGACAGATGGGCTCTTATCCTGAAGAGGTACTTTTTTTCCTCTACTACCAGCTGTGATCGTCACTTTTGGCTCTAATTCATGCCGTTGACCAATAAAGCATTTTTGGAGGACTGAGAAGTTCCTGTCCCTCTGACTTTGATCAAGGCTTCACCTTTGCTTTCAACAGTAGAAGGTTGGAAATTAGGGGTTGAGGGACATTGGACCTGTTAAGCATGAAATTTACATGAAGATTCTATATGACAAGAAAGACCAGGCTTTTACAAGTTTGATGGCACTGGAGAGCTCCTTCTTGTGACAGTAGGAAGATACTTAAGCATTGCAATGAGTTATACACTTGCATCTCAAAATAACAGGGAGTACGTGGAGAGAATTGGCTTTCCAGTGTTTCTCCTTAGATACTGTGTGTAAAAAATCCCAGTTCATAGCTCAGAGTAATTATCCTGTGGTCTCACAGCACTTGAAAAATGAGATCTGAGCATATCTTCTGTAGACTGCAAAGCTACAAGCTCTACAGGCTATCTGGCTTTTTTGTTTGTTTCTTTCTTTTTCTTTAATCCTCCAATCTAATTAACCTACCTAGTAATCATACATATATATTTCTTATGTAAGGGAAGCTCTCCTTTGGTAGCTTCAGGTTTCACTTTTTCACTCTCCACTTCCACCCCTGCAGGCTTTGATGCTGCCAATAGCAGACTCTGTTCCTGGCCATTTCTAACAGGAAAAGGAGAAGAAGGAGGAAAAGGAATGTTTCCAACACTCTTGTTCTTCTCATGGCAACAGAATCTTCTCATTGATTTTGCTGTTAAATAATTCAGAGGCGACAACCATCTGTTTAAGCCAATGTCCTGTTTCATGTTTCCCTGGGGAAAAGGCAGTAATCCAGAAAGAAACATAAAGTAGGGCTTGCTGACTTTCTTACATAAAGACTCTCTACAACTAAGGTATTTTGCACCTATGTTTTCTTTCCTTTGAGTTGGAGCAGGCTAATTCAGACTTTGGTACACCAGAAACTAATTATAAATGGGGGACAATGGCCCTCCCTTAAACCAACTTAAAGGAAAGTGAAAAACTGTAAATTACACATCAATAAACATCAGTTCCATAAACATTCTTGTGAGTCTGAAGAAAAAAAAAAAAAAAAAAGCAGATATGGGAGATTTGGTTTCATGGACTTTCAGGTACCAACTGCATATGTGCACACTAGATAAAATAATTTTTCTGTGTGCCTACTGGCTCAGTTTTTCTGAATCTGAGTCAAGTATGAACCACTTTGACATCTGATTCACTCTATGACAATCAGAAAGCAGCTTTTTAAATCTACCATGTAATTAATGATCCAAAGTTTCACAGAATAATAGCAATCTGAAGTCCACATTGTAGAAAATCTAGTAATTCTGCATTCTTCTAAACTGGTGTGTGAAAGAATGATTTAGTGTGTCCTTTAAGGCCGATAATAGACCTCTGTGAAATGTGATATGCAAACATGTCTGAACAGTCGGCATCTCTGATATTCAAGTTATTTTCTACCTGGTTTTGGCAGGGCCAATACTTAATTATGTGATGAACCTGTGACAGTACTTTCTTTCTGCCACTCCAGATCTGAATATATATGTCAGGTAATTTTGTCAGTTCTTGTGTAGGGAGTTTCTCTGTGTGAAATCAGTTTTGAAAGACTGGAAGAGAGCAGAAACTTTGCCTGTGTTTAAATTCATTTTTCAGTAATGAGGCGAGAGAGACATAAGGAAAGTCATGTGTGAGAAATATAATCAGAAGACAAATAAAAAAACATTAATACCTTTGTGATAACATCTTATAGTTTAGATAATGTGTTTGTTACTCACTAGACTGTTGGCCACAGAGGGCTTTGGGTCACACATCCAAGTTTCAAGTCTCAACAATTCCAAATACTGCCTTTCAGTCTAGGATTCATCTTACCTAAATTAACTTGTTTATTGGGTACATATCTAAAGTTATCTAATCGCTTGCCTTCTGAAGTTAATGGGAGAGACAGACCTTCCAGAAGGCAACTCATCACATCCTAACCCAGGAGGTCAATGTAGTTTCATTCAAGAGCTGCCTGTCTCTATATTGGTGACTGTCCAGAACCTCTATGATGGTCTTAGACTAGAAGACTCCATTTTAGAAGTAAAGCATTATGCAGGATAAACCTACTTGTTTCCAGATCCATGATTTGTGTGAAAAGGGGATCACCAGAACTGTTGAGATACTAAACTTCAAACTGATTTCTTTAGTCTTCCTCATAGTTTAAACCCAGATTCTTTCATAGCTCCAGTGTTATGGGCTATTCATGGTTAAATAAACAGATAGAAGCAAGTTCACGTCAGCACCTACTGCTTTCTTTACTGTTGTGGACTGCTCCTCCTGGTATGTGATGGTGTCCATTCAGGTTTCTAAACCATTTCTTTTGGGTCTTTTCTCTTGTTGCAACTCCTTCAACCACCTTGTTTTGACCTTTTTCCCATGATCCAACAGAGTTTTTCTATTTTAAAAAGTTTCTGCACATTTTTCCCACTTTTATCTCCAGTTCCCTTTTTTATTATCATCTTGATCCAGATTTTTCTGGTTTTGTATATTTTTTTGGGTTTTTTATTTATATTGATGTATCTTTGCAAATAAAGTTGGTGAAATTATTGTCTTTTATTTTTTTTGGTAGATCAGGAACTCCTGTCCAACATTCCAAAAGGCTTGGCACAGCTCTGCTGTCAATGATAATAATTTATTTTGTTTTTTTCTCAAATTACTTTTCAGCCTGGGGCTGACTTACTGCATATTGAGTCCATCAATGATATTGCAATTTCATAAAACAAACATTCATGAATTATAGATAACTGGTTTCCCCAAATCAGCCCATTCTATCAGAATGAATAACAGGTGTTCTTACAAATCTAAAAGAACAATTACAAGCATTGGGAAAATGTTTGAAAGTATTGATTTAGTTACTTAGTAAGTGTGAGATTTTTTTTAAAATGAGAAAAAGTGTCTCAAAATGCTGAAAATTTCATACAATTCTTGGTTTTGCCCTGAGCAATTTTCAAAATAACTATAGTGCTTGTCTTACCACTTGAAAAATACTAAGAAATATCATCACAAGTTTTAAATACTCCTTTGGCACATACATGTAATTACAGTGCTCCCTAGCCTGGTAAAGAAGACATTTAGTTACCTAGAATTAAGAAGAAGCTAAGTAACCTTTCCAGTTATTTAACTCATTGCTAACTGCTTTCCTGTGCATGCATAAGTGTGTTTACAGATACCTAAAACTCTAGATGGAAAAGTATCAGAAATAACTAGCTTTCTAGTCATAGTTTAGGATAAAAAATATTTAAGGATTGATTGTCACAGTTCTTCCTATTTAGTTACTATTGTCAGACAATGAGGTTAATATGAAGCCTCACTAAAACTGAGGTTTATTTTTCATGTGATTTTTCAGACTAATGTTACCGTCTTTTAACATAACATATAATAAATGTGGCTTCATATTTGAAAGAAGAATCTGCTTAGAGATGGAGCCAAATAGCTCCAGATTGTTTTGATTTGCTAGGTACTTACTGATTTACTTCTATTTTCTATCTGAAGTACACATTTTCTTCTGTTGTGTACACCACACAGTCAAAATGATAAGAAATTATTTTGAAACAAAGAAATAATCTGATTCCAGTCTTGCAAGAGATAACTTAATTTAATTTCCTCTGTACCCATGTATCATTGAGACATTGTTCATGAGAAGCCCTAAAATCCTTTAGATCATCTTCCCTTTTGATCTGCTGGGAATCTCTTCATCTAAGGGCTCTGACAATAGCTTTGTGAGATTCATTTCGGATCATTATTATTTCTGTAGCAGGAAAACTCTTTCAGTTATATCTTTATTCTCCACCATTTTTACAAATAAATGAAATTGCCTTCAGTGGGGTGTTAAGCTTGCCTGGACACCAGGCACCCACCAAGCTGCTATCTCACTCCCCCTCCTAAGGAGGACAGAGGAAAAAAATTAGATGGAAAAGCTCATGAATTGAGATTAGGACAGGGAGCTTGCTCACAAATTATTGTCGCAGGCAAAATAGACTTGACACGCGTACAGTCAATTAAAATAATTTCCAATTATTGACAGAGTAGGGTAGTGAGAAATGAAAATAAAATTAAAACCACCCTCACCACACCTCCCCCTCTTCCCAGGCTCAACTGTATTCCTTCACTCCAAACTTCTACCTTGTCTTCCTCAAGGGCACAGGGGGACAGGAAATAGAGGTTGTGGTCAGTGCATAACATTTTGTCTCTGCTGCTCCTTCCTCCTCACATTCTTCCTCTGCTCCAGCATGGGATCCTTCTCATAGGATGCAGTCCTTCATGAACTTCTCCAATGTAGTATGTTTTCATGGGCTGCAGATCTTCAAGACTTGCTTCATCATGGGTCCTTTTCACAGGGTACAATCCTTCAGGAATGGACTGCTCCAGCTTAGCTATCCCATAGGCCACAGTTCCTTTCAGGAGTCTGCTCCTGTGTGAGTTTCTCTCCATGGGGTGCAGGTTCCTTCAGGGCTTATCCACATACTACAACGTAGACTCCTACAAAGACTGCAATGTAGGTATCTGCTCCACTATTGTCCTCCATTGGCTGCAAGGAGACAACCTAGACTATCATAGTCTTCCCCATGGGCTGCAGGGGAATCTCTGCTCTGACAACTGGAGTATCTCCTCCCCCTCCTTCTTCTTTGACCTTGGTGTCTGCAGGGATGTTTCTTTCACATTTTCTCACTCTCTCTCACAACTGCTTCAGCAGCAGGTCTGTCTAGGACATGCTTGGAACTGGTGCTATCCAACATAGGGGCAGCTAGTCTCTACTCACAGAAGCCGCTCCTGCAGTCCCTCCCCACTACCAACACCTGGATAACACCTTCTAGTAATATAAAGTTCTTGTGCTGTTTTTTTCTGGAAGATAACAACAGCAGCTGAGTATCTCTAAGCTGTTAAATGGAAGTATTTTTTCAGTATTAGATATAGAAGAATTGATTGTACCAGTTTTTCCATCATATGCTGAAGAATGTAGGAGAGGATTTGGCATCTGTTTTGAGAAATTTAAAGGTTAACATTGCCTACTGGTTATTTTGGGTGTACAAAATTCTTTTTGAATGTCAGAAAATTTCACAAATAAACTTCAAGAAGGTGGTGTTATTCCTCGGCAGGTAATGTTATGGACTGTCATACTGTAATGCTGGTAAATATGAGTTCAGATCCTTGTGTAACCACACCTTTACCTTCCCCACAGATGGAGACTTGCAGTTCAGTTGTAACAAATCTTAAATAGTTCAAAGTAGGTGTCATCAGATTATTTCTATAGTATTTCTAAGCACCTGCTTAAACAAAGAAGCCATTTGTATCAAACAGATCCTAAGACATTTTTACAAGACAAATCTGTATTTTACATTTATTGGTTTCATCTTCTAAAACAATATACAATTTAAATGCATGCTAGATCATAACATTGCTGATGAACATCAGTGCTGGTGCTAATCTCATTTATCATCAACTGTCTTCCTCATGGTTTTGGTATTCCTTGTCTGTCTGCAAAGATACCAATTACTTTCTTGCTGTGGTCTCTGTTATCTTGGCAATCATGTGAATGTTGAGGATTACTTATCTGAATGCAATGAAAAGTTCAGCGTCTTTGGTTTCCATGAGAATGTTTTTAGTCAAACTTAGCATCTGGCCACTAAAGGAACATCTTATTCTCATTGTATATAGTTAAAACCTGCTGTCTTCCTGGAATGATACCATTACATCTGGCAGCCAAAACTTAACAACAACAAAATTAATACATTAAAAAAATAAATAAATCAGCAGTTCATTTGTGTTTGACTTTGTGGTTGTTTTTTGGTGGGTTTTTTTTGCCTTGGATATGGCTACCTACATCCTTATCATCTCATAAAGTCTTATCTGCTAAATACTCTCTTAGATAATATGAAATAAATATTTGCTGCTTCCTCAAATTTGTAACCTAGCAGTGATTTTTTGTAACCAGAAATATCACATTTTCAAGTGTGATTCTCTGTAAACACATTGAAAGGAAGTGCATTTGGGGTTATCACAAAATTTTTATTATCTTCCTTCTGCAGGATACTACATGATTATCACATTTGCAAATGTTTTCATTAGTAATAAAATCATCAGAGCTTCTTTTACACAACTCATTCATATTAATCCAAGTCTTCGTTACATCTTAAACTCTCATTACAATTTACGACTAAATCTTAACTGTATAAAATTATCTTTACTCCCACTGTTTCTTACTATGTGAGTTTTGATGTGTTATATAGACTAATCTCCTTCTGGGAAGATTTTGCTAACTGTAGGGATGTTAGAGGCAGAAAGATCCATGAGTCAGTGCAAGACATCTATATACAGAGAATGAAGGTTCAGTATGATAATGGGTAGTAGAACCTGATTTGTTATTAGCAAATGATCTATCTGGTGGCACCACAAGGTGTTTTAATCATGGCATATGTGTTTAAGAACTTTTATATATATATGTGTGTATATATATATATTCCAATTATTTGTTCTTGTCTTATGCTTTATGTACATAAAATAAGCATATACTTACTTTCATCTGTATATTTCATAGTAGAATCAAAAATACTGAAAGGATGTCTGTCCCATCCTTGATCAAATCTTGTAATCCAAATAGGTGCAATATCAGTGACAACAATGATGAAATATTCTTAATCATACAGGTCTCATAGATACGCTTATTTTAGACTATTACAGTACAAAATGAACATCACATTTCAAGTACAGGTCAACCATGCTAATACATGTGATATATACTGTTGGCCTATGCAGTATTTGTAATTGTTAGATTATGTTTTATATAAACAAAAGTCATAAAAGTGGGCAGAAATGAATAGACAGCGAGTATGAATAAACCTTGGAAAGAACAGTATTCCTGGTAAGTGAGTAGAAAGATTCAGCAGGTAAATAAACTACATAACCACTTATGGATCATTCCCCACTTCCTCCTGGTCTCTGCAGCTATGGAGCTTGTTGCAGTCCTCTTTGAAAAAATTCAATGTGTAAGATTGCGTATGATTGCTGTATTTCCTCCATCTCTTCTTATCAATATAACTGATCGTGCTGAAGTGGAGTTGTGCAGTAAAAACTTCAACTTTTGAAGTTTCAACATTTTTATTTTCTCTGTTGAAAACCATAGAAGGATTTCTGATTAATACTTCCATTAGAATTCCACTATGAAGAAAATTTTACTCCCACCTGATTCATAGTAAACTGTATTCAAGGTCAAGAGTTGTATTAGAAGTTTAGAGATATTAGCAGAAGAAAGATAAGAGGGGAAAAAAATACTTGGAGCTTTTATATATACAAAATACAAAATGGAGTACAGAAAAGAGAATTCTGTGTTTAAATGAAATCTAGGAAAGGCCAAATTTTCTGACTAACAAATCCTGGGATGTCATAGGGAGATCATTCAAACATGTTATTACGGGAAAGCACAAGTGAGTGTCTCACAATATCCCTTAGGCTCTTTGGGTAGACCCCTAGCTACAAGCAAAGAATACTGCTATAAAAGAGAGGAGCTAATCAATGTCTCATATCACAGACTGTTAGTTTAAAAATCAGCTGATTTATCTTAGGAATCTCATAGTTGTCCAGATGAGAATATAAGGATATGCAACTACATCTCATAATCCTTTAACAGTCATTGGAAAGAAATAAGTACTTTTGGGGTACCTGCCTACTGTAGATGCATATCTTGGGAAGCATCAAAAGCAAGGCTGCTCCAGGAAGGAGATTGAGCCAGATTGAGAAGGTGACCCCAACACAGGCAGGCAGAGACACCCTGAGAGGGTAGTCCCACAGCATTTTGGCAGGACCAGGATTGTGGCAGGGACACAGATCGACAACAATTCAGTGATCATCAGACAAGGTGAGGTAACAAGTCAGGTCCAGATCAATCTAGGAAGTCCAGTCAACATGTCTGGACAGCAGGGGACAGGGCCAGAGAAAGCAGTTGCAGAGAACTATGAGAGTCATTCTCTTGCACCAGTCATTATTTACACTGTGTGACCTGTGAGGCTAACAGCATCAGGCTGCACCTAGCTTTGAAAGGTTTGTCCTGGTGAAATCCAGATGCAAGAGACAGGAAAAGATTGGAGCTGTTTCCTGAAGTCCATTCCTGGACTGAGATGCTCATATGTCCCAGTGGTGAAGAAAGGCCACCAAGTTCTCTGCACAAGCTACAGGGTGCAACAGAATGGGTGCCATTGCAGGAATGGGAAGGAGCGCACCTGTCCAGCTGAGGTGTCCCCTGCTCTTAGCTTATCTCAGGGCAGAGAATTGGAATCAGAAGGGGAGTCCCTGGGGTGGGAGATGTTGCAGTTTTTACAAGAGGAAGCATCACTTGAGGCTGTTTTAAACTTTATCCTCCTCATTTCTATTTGCCTTCTATTTAGACCCACACAAAGAACTCAACCATTCAATGTTATCTGGCCTTTCTGTCATAAAGGAACTTGAGTCAAGCTTCCCATATCTTATTTAGAGAGCATTAGAGGTAAAGAAGCCCAGTAGCACTGGCTATAAAAGGCTTCTCAGCTTCTGTGGAAATGAAATAAAGCTCTATTAGAAATTACTCTGAAACACAAGGGTTTGTGGAGAGAACATTTTCTCAGTGTGGGATTTATAACCACTTTAGAGAATGCTGTAATAAGAACCTGCTATCATTTGTTATAGTTCCCTAGGTCCAAACCAGCTCTGGTATCAACATACTTTTTAAAGAAAATTAACCTGGAGGATGTAGTGGATGAATGGCTGCTGACATTTACTGGCCATAAGAATAAAATCAAAATGCTGGGAGAAAGGAAAGGGGGTTCCCAAATAATTCTGGTAGAAAATATGGTGTTTAAAACTTCATGAGAATCAAGAATAATCTGAAAGTTATTTGTTTTAGTGTCTACCATCAGTAGGGTTTGATGATTATTATTGGAAAATACTGACTTCAAGAGTCAGTATATTATAATACATTATATTAAGCGACTTTGAAAGAAAACATTGAATGAGGTACATGTAGGTGCAAGAATGATTAAAAATGATGCATTGAACATCAAAAAGCAGACTTGAGGAAAAAAAAAAGCATAAGGTGGTAAAAGATAAAAGTTAAAGACCTACACCATTAATTTTATTCTGTCACCCTCTTAAACCAAAAATTGAAGGTACACTGTTCCCTTATCAACACAGCAAAGCATCTGCTTTCCTACTCTTCGCACTGCAGAAAGATTTCTGCCCAGAACTGAATTACTTCAGCTGGATCAACATGCAATTTCGGTTCTTAATCGAATGTTTTTGTGAAGAGGTGAAGCTTCATTCCTAGATTTGATGCTATTCCACAAGATTTGTCCCACACCAACTGTGTTAAGGAAATCCTATCATCCTCCATATCCTGAAAAGATGGACACCTCTCTTGATTAATGCATACAGGAGAAAGTTCTGGTTGTTCATGGCACAACATTTTCTATGCGACAGCTACATTCTGCCTCTGAAGGCAATAAGTATTTAGTTACGGGTACTGGTGCTAAAGAAGGCTATAGAACTAGATGGACAAATTGATTTGCATTTGTGAAACTACAGCTGAGGTACATTTAAATTGCTTTAAAGTTATGGAATTAAATCAAGACTGTATTGGGATATTTTACCTCCTTACAGAATTCCATTGGAAAGACATTTCTTTGGTTGAATTCAATGGTATAGCTCAAAAGCTATTTTCTGATGTAAAGCTGTATAGGATATTCTCGTAATCTTCAGTGACAAACAAAATACACATACCAGGTTAATCCAGGCATGCTATTGTGTAAAAATCACAACATATAATCCTTTACTATTGCTTATCTGGATGAATTATGTATTGAAAGATACCAAATATATACCGAGACTGTGCTCCTCCTATCACTTAAGATATAAGCAAAGAGATGCTTGCTATTTTGTTTTGCTATGTGATCTCTTCATAATTACTAATAAAGTGTTGTTTGTTTTTTCTCATAGTTGAATGAGTAAACACTTCAGATTTCTGTATTTCACTGACATACCACTGAAATATGTAATGCATATTCAGCTTGCATTACAATGTGAATTTGAGTGGTAGATGTTTCATATTAATCTACTCTTTTTTAATAAGAAACCTTTAGATGTATGCCATATATAATCAGGCAACTGTTTATCCTGCTGTTCATATGAACAGCAGTTTAAAAAGTTGCCAGTCAGGAGGGCTCCCCTCTGCCTCAAATATTTTATCTATCCATGTAGTTAGGAAACAAAAGGGAAGGAATATTTTGAGCCTCTCCCTGTGTGTCAACTACTTAATTCTTCTGACCCCACTTTGCAGTAGACAGGTGGAATGGGACCATTCTTTGTCTAGTTGTATGGTAGAAAAAGGCAGGACACATTTGTGACCAGGCTGAGGGAGCTATGACCTTCTAGCATTGTGCTTGTGAATGGATTATGGTGGCAGGGAATCAAAAAATATTTGCATTCCCATCCTTCATCTTTTATTGACAGAGAGATGGTTCACAGCTCTCCAAACTGTTCACAACACGTTGAGGCTTGCAACCCCAGTTTGAAAACATTAGGGTTTTTTTAATATTTAAATGATTCCCTAAATCTCACTGGATTTTCATTTGCATAAAATTTCTGAAGAACAATCTAAATAATTTTTGTTTCAAATATATCCAGGTGCACTCTGCCAACTGGAATTTTGTGCTCCCACTCCAAAGTGAAGTCACAAGGCCTGGCACCTCAGCGATCAGTCATCCATACAAAGATCACAAGCTACAGTTTTCTACCAGCAGGCCAAGAATGCACATGGTCACTGCACACCACTGAGGCACTGTCTCAAAAGATAATTCTGTCACTAAGTGTTGCTTAGTCAGGTAACAACATAGTACAAGAAGACAACAGCAATTTCTACTTCAGAATTCAGAGGATCAGCATGTGGCTGGATGAGGTTTTTGTCTTGAATATCCAAATACTGATGCTGTAAGTAAGCATTTCAGTATTTTTATTTTATTTCCACTTAGTGCATACTTATAATCATTAAAAACACTTTAAGTGATTTATCTTTAAATAGAAATTTATGTTGGAGTTGAGAGCATTTAGGAGCTCTGGGAAATACTGCTAGGAGTGTAGCTGGGTGGAAAACACTTCTCTATCCTGTATATTTTTGATAATTGGTATTTATTTGACCTCTCCGAAAAGTATGTAAATTTTTTTTTTATTTTTTTATAACTCAAAATCCTGGAGAAATAGAATTAAATTTAACTTAGATATCTTGTTTCAAACACTTTGAGAATTAATAATTTTTTTCTATATTTATATGTTATCATAATTAACTTATAGTTATGCTCCTATGGTCTTATATCATGTAATTCTAAATATAAAGTTCTTAATAAAAACTCTGAACTGCAAGATTGTTAGTTTAAATTTCACTCATTTTCCAGTCTTTGTTAAGAAGGAAAAAGAAAAGTCTTCCCCATGAGAAAATGGTGAATTTCTGCAGATGGAAAATGTTGCACTGAAATAAATCCCAAACTCCTTATAAGAGTAAATTTTTTATACTTCTTAAGAACAGCAGCACTTTGGGACCTTTAAAAGTTAATGTCTCAAATGGTACCAAATGTTCTTTTCTATCCATCTCTTTTTCATCCAGGGTGTAGATAAACAGTATTTGCAATATCTTCTTAATCAGTACCCTCATATCCCAGTGGATTCAACCCTTTTGTCAAGTTAGTTCCCTGCTGTAGAAAATTCTGTTTATTTGTACCATTACAATAGCCAGGAAATTAATGGAATTCAAATCTCCTATGTTCATCTTCTAAGCCTATAATACTAACTTTACCATACTCAATAAAAAAAAGAAGACAACCCATTTATCAGCCCCCTGAGATCTCTTTCTGGCAACCAAGTTCTTATATTAATAAATACAGCAAAATGCATTTGTTTCATGTCAGTGCTTTCATAATACAACTGTTTTGCTGAGCACGTTGTGCATCTTGCATGATGGACCTTTGGTTCTTATTTCATTCCTTGTCTGTCTTTATTGTTATCTAGCGCTGAGCTCCATAGACAAGTGTGACCCTTCCTCCAAAGAAAATGACTGTAATGACGTGAATGGCAAGCCAAAGTCTGCTATCAAAATATGTTTTCCTCATTCTCCATCCTTATTGTAGATGTACAAGGTGCAGATTCAGTCTTACCTCTGGATTGCCCTTGGAGTCCCGGTATACAACTAAGTTCCTGTTAATGGAGCAGGTCATTCATGTACAAATGGGGCAAAGCATGCACAGATTTATCCTGGAGCATCTATCTTGTCCTGGGGTTTTCCTAAGCCCAAAATACAACTTTTGAGCTGAGAAACAATTCAAGCAAACAGGTAATAATACAGGTGGAAAATGACTGGAAGATAGTGGTCCACTCTCATGCATGCTTTTAATTTTGTGCAGACAAGGCCAATCTGTGAGTGCAGTCAGTGCTTCAAAACAGGCTTGAATATAAAGCTCTTCACATGCAACACTCCTCCCTCTATCATGACAGGGTCAAAGAAGAGAATTTTCAGCTCTTAGATACAGAGATTGATTGTCATTCTTCATGAAGCACTGCAGGTTTGAATCAGCTGCTTGGAAAGCTCTCATGAGCTCTCATGATAATTTCAGTAATCCCACTGAAGGTAAATAGTCCACAAATACTGTTTATCTGACCTCTCCTATCAAGAAAAGGTATGCTGGGGAGTCCACACCAACTGCTGGGTACTGTTACACTGAGGCTTGAAAAGGTGGTTAATTTGTGACTGGCTGAAGTTTTTGGAAGGTTAGAATTCCTAATCTCTAATTCAATAAACTTCTGTAATCAAGTTGTTTATCACAGTGTTTGGTGAATATTATACCTGGCCCACTGTGCAAATAAAAATCACTTTTTTTGAAAGGTGAAAAGACATTCAGGATTAATACCCTACAAAATGGGCTGTTGAGAAGCTGTCATGAAAAAAAGTAGCCTGCCCTTTTTACCAGTTACTCTATCAAGGGGGAAAGGCTGTGGTTAATGAAGTGGAAAGTAGTTTTTAGTATCTCAGCATCACTGCCTTGGCTGTCAAAATAACTATTCATTTCCATGGCTTGAAATGGACTCTGAACAGCTCTTTTACAAAAGTGCTTTGAAAGTCAAGCATTTCTGCCATGTGACTTTATGGAACTCACATGGTAGCTTCAAAGAAGAATTATATGAATTTGAACTACATGAAGCCCTATCTAGAGTGAACATGATGATTTAGAGAATTCCTGAAGGTCTCCTATAGAAAATAAATCATTGCATACATTATTGTACAATAAAATCATCCAGCTATTTGTATTCATTAAGCATTTGTCTGCAACAGAGCAGTTTTCCCTTTAACCACTGCTCTACACTAAGGCTGACAATTTGGATGTGGATGAATGTAATGATTTTTAATACTGTAATTGTAATATGGTACTTTGTATTCCTGTAATAGACCTACATGATACTGGAAGTGAATAGTAACAATGGATATCCCATGGAAATTCAGTAACCCACCTATGCTATGCTGGATGCTGCTCCTACTGGAATCAATGGCAATGTTTCCGATTACATCAATATGAGCAGTATTGTCTGTCTGTGTGGGAAAAAAAATCAGAGGCAAAGAGGAAAGGATCTGCATGAATCACATATGACTTAGCTTCTTAGTGTTTGATTTTAATAAAAGGTTGTTGTAAAAAGGGAAGAAAGGTAAGATTAGGAATCTAATTTAACCTTGGTTAAACTGTTCTTGTCAATATAATATCATCACATGAACTACATTTTGTAATAACACAATAGAAACATTAACAATTGTTCTGCCTGAAATCTGCCTTCTTTTTCCTCCAGAGTGTCTGGCTCATCAGCTTGGGGATTGTGGGCTTTAGTGTCTGGCTTTGTGAAAAGCTACCTTGTGTGTCTGTTCATGGCTGTTGCTGTGTGAGTTGGACCTGTGCTCGGCTTCCACCCTGTCCTGACAAATGCCATCATTTACTTGTGGTGGGCTGGCCTGCAGGCCCACATTGTCAAAGATCTGCCTGCTCTGCCTTGTGGATGACCTTTCCTCATTAAGGCACTCACAAATCCAAGCACTCTCTCGCAGAGACAATTATTTCATGTTTTCATACTTCAGTTCATATTCTTTTACTGAAGTGATCTGCTGTCTGCTCTTGGCATCTACCCCCTATCTCATGAACTATCATTTTTAATGGAGGAGATACAGAACAGCTTACATGTGGGACAGGACCTTCTATCTGCAAACCTATAGGTTTCCAAATTTATGTTAAGCTGGTCTCTCTAATCTGTGCCGAATTCTCATATTGTACTTAATTCATACAAAATGAAATAAAAAAAGTAAAAATCAAGCCAGTGTTAGGCTTCAAGCTGCACTCATACTTTTCCAACTTCACTTTCAGAATTCCTTAAAAGCAACTTTCAAACTAAAGCTGTGTTAAATTTTTGTAGCTTCTATTTGTACAAAATATGATAATGGGAAGTTAAAAAATGGGAGACATCAGATGTGCATAAATGGAGAAACTCAGAACAGAAGAGATTCAAATTGGAAATTGTAACACAAAGTCAATAGGCCAAAACGTCAGAAAATACTGGGGTTTACTTTCTTACTTTTAAGTGCAGCACTTAAGAAAGTTCTAGTGTTATCAAGCACGGAACATTATTAAAGCACAAGGAAATAGTTTAAGGTATTGTAGACTTAAGAACATACTAGAAATTAAATATGGGATAATATTTGTTACAAGACAAAGAAATAATAAGTGTAATTATTTTATTTTGTTTCATAATAAATTTCTAAATTATATTA
>WTSP01004399.1:0-22804 GCA_025331215.1 Actenoides lindsayi | reverse complement strand
AAACATTTTTTTACATTTTAAGTCTCTGTTGCTATAGTGGGTTTTATACACATGGATAAGAAATTTGTATTGCAAGAGTGGGTATAAAGAGAAAAAAAAAAAAAAAAAAAAAAAAAAAAAAGAAGGTAAGCTAGGTTTGTTGTGTCTAATTTAGAGAAACAATTATAGCAAGATACTAAAGTGTTGTCAACTGTAGAAAAAAGGCCTCTATCAAGTATGACCTGTTGTTAAGACAGAAAAACAGCTAGCGAGGTACCTGTAAAATGCCAAATGAGCCAGACTGCGCAATACTAGAAGGTGCTGGTGGTCATCTACCAGCTCAGCTCATCTGTGTGGTGCCATTCAGCATCACTCCGAACTGGATATTCTTTGAAGTTTGACAAGTTGCTATAGAATAACAAACCAAAAGAGACATGGTTCACAGTAGCCAGTTTTCTGGCAGCAAAAATGTTCATCAGGATGTTCTTAATGTGTTGCTTAAGTGTGCCCAAAATTAGTTTACCTTTCTAAACTATTTAAACCAATTAATACCTTTTTCCTGCTGAGGCAAATGCCATCTCTTATGTACTATACAGGCCTTTAGCACTACAGCCTAGTACAATCCATTCTTTAACATGATACCTTTGTTTGGAGATTAGTGGAACATATATACTGTGACTGTACTCCCAAGTCCTCCAATTCTATGGCAGAGCCCCAGTAATCTCGTGTTCTCAGCTTGTCCAACCCATTTAACATTCGATTGGCACAGTCTTCTGCCCATGTAAGGTGAGACAAAGGGCAAGGCAAGGCCAGAGCAGATGCAGCCATACTGGAACTGTGGGAACAGGGCAATCAATACAGCATCACAGGATGGGAACACACCCACTGCAGCAGCCTGGAAAATGGGGGGGTTATCACTTGCTTAGCTCCCTGGTAACTGCAATCCTGCAAGGAGCAGAGCCAGAATATTCAAAAGACAGCCTTTGAAAATAGGCACAAGAAACCAGTAAACACCTTTCATTGCATTCAGAAATATGTGCATGGTCTTTTAAACATAAACAGATTGTGGCAGAGAATTACCTGAGCCAGATCAGCAGTTTCCCTTTCAGCAGAAATAATTCACCATGATCCTGTATTTTGGCCATATACGTAAAGATTTAATGACAATAACAGGCACAGAAAAAATTAAAATTACTGCTAGAAGTGTACTTGTTTTGATAGTATAGAAAAGAGCAGAACTAACCCTATAGTTTTTTTAATTAAGAAAACAAGCATAAAGTGCATACTTTATGAAAGGCAGTACTGAAAACCATGAAAAATCTTTGAAAGCTCTTGAAGGTGAAATTATCCCAAATCCAGAAAAGGGCTATAATGGTGACACCATTATATTAAACATTTAATAGCCACAGGAGAACACATAAAACACTGGAAAAGGGAAATAATAAGTTCTTTGAAAAAACACTATACTGTAAGTGGCAAATGCTAGTCTAGCTGGGTTTAGTTTAGCACAGACGTCACTGGAGACAGGAGCAGTGTTTGAGTGGTGTAAGGTATTTGCACTGAGCCAAGGTGGGTGGGAGCTGCCTCTTGGGAAATAACTGGCCTGTCATCGTCTAAATCACATGGGAAAATGTCTTATTGGAACACTGCTCAGGTTCAAGATTACTTTTATGTTAAATGAGAGCAACAAGAAAACTTTCCACATTAACCTACTGGTTTGGACATTTAACTGAGAAAGATTTAGGACTAGATTCCTTAACTAGACACAACAGCAGCTAGTATCTGATCCTACACACTCTTAATATTCAGGTCACCCACATCCAGTGCAAAGGCTGTAGATTATGAAGCAGAAACAGTTCTAGGATAGGATAAAAAGCATCTTAGAAACATTGATAGATAAAACCATCCCATCATCATACATAGATGCAGGTTTGTTGAAGACCAAGGAGAAATTTGTATTGAGAACTGCAAATGAGAACCACATGGCATTGCATTCACCTGGTAGCTGTGGCATGGTCACATTTGGCTACCAAATCCATCCCCACACTACCCCCTCCACACACCTCCTGAATTTTATTCCTCAGGGTACCAAAGGCAAAGCCTGGAAGGTGACCACTAGAATGTTCTGATAAGCACAAATAGAGTCCTTCATTCCCTGTGCTTTGGAAATAATCATATGCTGTACAAAGCCTATATAACTCAATTACCGGTAACATATTTGGCCCACTCAACTGTCTAGCATGCAGCAATGCCTACATTAACAAGTATTTTGCACAAGCTCCTACATTTACTGAAAGTAGTTCAGAAATTTTTCTTCAAACTACATTTCATTTGATCCCGTATATCACACTTTCTGGAGTTTAGAGATGTCCAAGGAACATATGTATCCATATATACTCAGGAAAGACTGGAGCACATTTGGGCACTCACCTGCAGTGGAACTCTTGTTTATTTTTCCCCAGAAAGGATTCTAGTTCATGCACAACAAAACATCTCTGTGAACCAAGCCAAGACACAGCAGGAGATAGAAAGTAAAACACCAATATAGATGCAGTCAGCGATGTCTTCATTAGATTTCTCTGAGGTCAGAAGATATTATGCTTCCTGTGGTTCCTGACACAAACATGTTTTCTGTCAGGAGGTTTGTACACGGGAAGTTCAAAGCTGCTACTTCTCACCTTGCATTGATGGTAATGCCAAAAACAGCCTGGCACAAATAAAATAGTGATGGGGAAAAAAAAAACCAACAAACCAAAAAACCAACAAAAATCAAACAAACACATTAAAAAATAAAACCCCAAGGAGGTCAAACTGTGAATTAGGAATCATCAAAAGTGGTTCAGATGATAGCTCAACTAACTAACCATCAGACAAACACTGTATGTACCAGACTTACCATGCAGGAAAACTCTGACCCATAGGGAAGATGACGTACTGATGTGTTGTAGTAGCTCTTCAAGAGAGTCAGCAAAAGTTTGGCTGATAAAAAGCCCTTCTGCTGTGAGACATTTAGACAAAAGCACACATGGAAAGAGCACCACTTTTATGAGCTCCAGCAAAACCAACTCTGCACTCAAATTCAGCAGCCAAACTCCCTCGTAAATTGCTTTAAAATTTGTTGTGGGTTCTTATCTTACCATTTCCGTCATGCATCATCTTTCAGGTTCCATCACCATCTCCTTCAATCCAGGAAGGAAAGTGTCAGTCTAAACTATTTGGACTCAAAGTCATTGCCAGTATTTCTGGTTTCAACAAAAATAGTCATTTTTGTCATGTTAAAGTGGAACTTCTCCCTGGGAAAGAAATGGGGCATCTCATGACAGGCACGTGGCACATTCAAATTGTAGCACCTGTACTTAATAGTGTTATAACTCACAGGGAGAGAAAAGTATATTTCTCAGGAGAAGACACATTTTTCATACCACTACCCTTAGGGCTCTACCAAAAACCCACTGCCATGGTCACGCTGCTTGCTGTCTGTTACCTTGCTTAGACAGGTTTACCTGGCTGGGGAAGCCATTCTGCACTACTGGAGATGCCACTCTATCATGCTTAAATGCTGTAGAAGAAGCAGAAATTTCAAATTATCACCGTCATTTAGGAAAAAAAAAAAGGCAATAAAATGTTTTCCAAAGCTCAAATAATTTCTTTCACCTAAAACCTGTAAAACCTGTTTGTTTGATGACTTTCTATCTAAAACAACTTATGTGGATTCAAATTCATAATTCAACGGCTTTTTCATCAGCAGTCTTATTTTAGGAACTTACTTTTCCAGAATAGTCACTCTTCAAGAAGTTTTCAGTGAATCTCAGTGACTGAGCAACCACAGATATTCTTTACAGCATCAGTCCTTCATCATCTCAGATTTTACCTAGAAGCCACAACTGTTCTGAAAATTACATATCCATTTTATTTTTTTTTTTAATAAAAAATTTCTTTTACCTTTCTGATTTTGCCTTATCATCCTGGACTCATCCCAGAAAAAATGTGGCAATGTGACAAATGAATCCCTCCCTCCAGATCCATTTCAACCCCAGCTGCTGCGGTTGTGACTCTGACAGACAACATGCCACTCCATTTTCTGGGGCTGATCTGATGACAGGTTTGTCAGTTTTTCTTAACAAGGAGTTCCCAGTCACACAGATCTGCCTGTTTCTGATAGTGGTGTGTATCTTCAGTCCTTTCCCTTCTGCTCTTCCTGCTGTTTTCAGATCTTTCTTCCTTCTGTTCCCACCCTCTCGCACAGTCTTCTGCACACTGACCTCATTTCTCCTCTTGGTGGAGGATTTATATATGTATAGTTTTTGGTTGGTTTGGGGTTTTTTTTCATAAATGTTCTTTCCTTCTGCCTTTCCATTATAATTATTCTCATTCTTAAGCAAGTCTTTTCATCAGCTATTTCTTTCTCTTTTTTCCCTTATCACAGGATTTCCCCCACTTCCCTAGGTCTCTCTTCCTACCCAGGAACCTGCCTCATAGAGAAAAAAATCCAACTTTTGGTAGCACTAGATAGAGTTACTATTGAGTTATGCCAGGTGCTGTTATTTATTTTATAGTGAATGTCAACATATCCTGTTTAATAGCTGTTGGGTTACAGATAATCATTAGTCACTTGCACACATTTGTTAAATTTACAGTGATATACTGTAAATATATATACATATTTCTAGGACAATGTTAGCTTATAGATTGAAGTATTCTTGCATGGTACTACAAGATTACTTCATCAATCTCTTTTGGAGCTGAGCATTTTCATGCCTCATGTCACAGTTTAGGGTCAGGGCAGTCCTATAGACCTGTAACAAACATGCTCTGTTAACCCCTCTCCCTCCCCAAAGGTGAAGAGAAAGGGAATAGAGGAGAGAGACTTATCAATTAGAAAGGAAAGCTAGAACAACTTTAATGAAAATAATAATAATAAAATGGAATATATACAAATATATACAAAACTAGTATTGAACCCAACCACTCTCCCCTCCCCCAAAGTGGCAACTTTCATCATCACCACTGATGCTGGAGCAGGAACAGGCACTGGGGGAGTGCCTACAGTGGCAGATGGGAACCGGATTCAGAAGCTGCAACTGGATTCAAGAACACACAGATCAGGATCAAAGGCAGAGTGGACAAGAATCCTCCTCAGATGCTGGCCACTGAAGAAGAGCCCACAGACCCTCATGACCCCTCAGCTTTATACTGAATATGACACATATGGGCTGGAATCCCTTGTTGGTCAGTTTGGGGTCACCTGTCCTGGCCGCTCCTTGTGCAGCCTTTTACTTTCTGCACCCCAAAGATGGTGCACAGGACCCAGCAGTGACCTTGGTCTGCACACCAACCCTTGGTGCTAATTCTAAACATGGGGTGTTATCACTGCTAGAAGCAGACACTGTCTGCAAAAGCACTCTGTTAACTTGAGACAGTGCAGTTACTTAGAGTGAGCTGAAAAGTAAAATCACTGAACATAATAGTTCTGTTCTAACTCAAACCTCATTTCATAATGGGCCAAATCTTGCTTGCCTTATTCTCTTGTTACATGCATTTCACTACAAATTCTAGAAAAACAGTTAAGCATTTGACTCTGTGATATGCATCAATAAATTCTGAAAGTAACATGGAGTTTTCCACTTATAATTTCCATCTTGTAACAGTGTAATTGTATCTTCTGTTTCAAAAGAAAAATCACAGCAGAAAATTTGTCCAAAATAGCCATCTGTCAGATTGGATATGATACTGGATTTTGCCTGAAATCAGTGAAAATAGGATTATGACAAGTTTGAGTGAAAAATGTAACATTTGACATGTTTATCTATTTCATTTTGGTCATAATCTGGTTTCACTTGCAAATCGCTGAAATGCTACTAGCTTTTAGATTAAAAGATTGGTTTTATACGTATCTAAAGAAAACAGATCAATATTTGGTCATAAACCACTCTAGTTTTGAAGAATATCCCGAAGATTATTCTGCAGTGCAACAGGAGGAAAAGGACAAAATCCTCTCCAGCAAGAAAGAAGGTATTCTTGACCGCTGTTTCTATCCAGAAATGCAGGAACAGCTGAGCATGTGGGAGACCCTCCTACTGCAGGCCTCCCTACAAAACCCAAGACAGAGGTCTCCACATCTGGGAGAAAACAACACTTGTTTTACACTCACCAGCTTCTCAGGAAGACAGTGAACCTTCACCTGCCTGCACTTAGCTGCCAACATCTTGAATTTATCCCTGCTTTAGCTCCTGCTTTGCATCAAGATTGCAGTGGCTGTGCTGTCCAGGTACTCTGAGAAGCTGATTAATTTCTACTAACTTCATCAGCTATTAAGTGAGATAACTTCAGACATCTACGGCCCCTGTGTTGTGCAAATGACATTCTCCTATATACTCAGCATAGCTGTCACTTATTACTCAGGCATATAATGCATGAACAACCATGTCTGGTCTTGGTGCAGTTTCATAATTCTATGGAGTTTTAATTTTGCCTCATCAGCTATCAAAGGAGCCTTGTTCTTGGGGGAATCCACTCCTGGCAGCTTGGAAATGAAGCTTGTGAAGAATCAAATTTAACCATTGAAACCGTTTGCTACTATACACTCATTTTGGCTATTCAGTGCAAAGAAAGAGAAACAGAATGAGGGAGAGAAAGGATTTCAGACAAGGAACAGCTGTTTGGATAGATCAGGTAGGGCCAAGAAACAGACCTGAGTTTTAGTGGGATCAGCCCCAAGAACTGTGTGGATGGGCATAGCATCGGAAGAGAATAGGTTGAGCTTGGATGAAGTATAAAGGAAAGATGGAGAGACACCTGATTACAAAAGAAAACAATGTACAAACGGAAAGTCAAATGCAGAACTCAGCAAAAACTACATCTTAAGTACTTTTCCTGTAACTTAATATATATAATAACGTGACAGATTCTTATCAGCTTCATAAACTGGTCTTGTGAAGTTCACTCTAGTACTCACAATGCAATTGTTATTGTTGATAAATCCTGTATTTCCTCATTAACCAAAGAAATTCTAGGTTACAGACTATCCATTCTAAAATAATAAAGTATCAAGTCTTCATTTTCTTTCCTAAATAACAAACCGGATAACTATTCCTATTTGGCATAATACGCCAGCTTCTTTATAGCAACATGTCAACAATGCAATTCACTAAGGGCTTCTTTGTAACTTTTGCAAAGCTGAAACACCTAGTAGACACAACAGAGTATGTATAAAATACCTACACAGTTCTTCATATGGAAGGAGGAATGATGCTTGGGCTTCATAGTTCAGATATCCCAAAACATGGATTTCAATGTTAGACTCAGTAACATCTTTATAATTAATACCATCCATAAGATAAGATAAAGGCATCACATAAAAGAACATCAAATGTTCGAATGGCATGGGAACTTTCAAAGAAAGGGAAACTGTTGAGCAGATTCTTCCCACACAGTGGGGAGAGAAGGATCTCTGTAAGTCTGGTGAGTCCTGTAAGTGTTCTGCTATGTCCTTCATTAATTACGCACTAAAAATTATATCTGCAGGTATTCAATTTCAGTCAAGATGGAGTAGGTAGTTTCAGAATGATCAAAAGTAACAGCTGACTATATATGTACTTGGCTTTACCTACTGTAGTTCTGATACAGACCTGCCGCTGAAAAGGCAGTCAAACTTTGTCTTGCTTTCTATGTAGAAACAAGCTATGACAAAATTTTTAGCTCACTTCCTGTGCACTGACATTTTCATCACACTGCATGTTGTCTAGAAAAGAACAGTTTCTCAAGAATAAGTACTCTGTTATCACATGGAAGTAGAAAAAAATACTTTCCCTGAACCAAAGCAACAACAAAAGATTTAGAAAGTCCTGATGCTCTCAGCAGTCACATCCATGGAATGAATTTGGCTAAGAGCACTAATCTAGTTCATTTCATTTTTCTGTGATTATCTGTTGGTGGAGAGGGCAAACCCTTCAAAGAGGACTTCACAAGGCAAACTATCTGAGTTTACACATTAATGAGAGAGGAAATTCTCTTCATATGAAACACTTTTGCAAAAATGCCACTAACAAATCTAACTTCAGCTGGTATTAGATATGCATCATGTCAGCAATTTGGGAGACAGAATGATGCTGTTACTGAGACTATTTGAGTTACCCTTGAAGATTCAAGCATCAGTGATGTAGCTTTTATAGTTTCATTTATTTTCATTTCTAATGACAGTAAACTCATGATTTATCTTAACATCAAAAATGTGTAAAAAAAAGCAACAAGAAAATAGAATAATTACTTTTAGCAGACATCTTAGAATTCAGGATGCATCCAGTGAGAACAGAAAGATTTTTTAAAATGCAGAATTATGGTAATTATGTCTTATTACCTGGTGTGTACTGTGCATGGTGAATTATCTATGTTTAAAAATGTGGATTGCCTGGAGCAGCCCTCATTACAAGAAAAAAACTAATCATGAATGTACTAGTATAAATCACAGAAGAGACATACATATAGTCTCAAGAGTCTGAAAAATGAGCTTCTTTATTATTCTTTTAAATGAAACAGACATTTTCTGCAATGATAGCTTTCTAAATGGAATACTGTGATATTCACTTTCAGTTATGCAGTAAATTCAGTGAGATAATCCCAACTTCACAAGCTGGACTCCCTTGGATCTTAAAGAAAGAACCAGCAAGCCTAGAGATTGTTCCCTCCCCTTAACAGACAGACGAGTGCATGTTGCCGACAACCATAGATCCCCAGCTATGCTCTCACTAGGGACATGAGCATAGTTGAGAAATGACCCTATGTTGATCCAAAATCCATATGACCATGCTATCAGATCACTTGGTCAGAGTTAACACATTTTGTCCCTCAGCAGAATTTACTATCTCAGCCTGAATACAACCACAGTTCTGCCAATTTTGCTTTTTGGGAGTGCAGCAGAGCAAGCTTGTGCCTGTCTCTGACCTCATACACATATGTAGAAAACTGATGCATTTCACACTGGTCATCTAAGGATGTAGCAACTTCTAGCTACAAAGGTATGAGCCCAAGTTCACTAAGAGTAAAAGATCACAATTCCTTTTTCCTTGATCTAGCCATTGTCTACTTTTGTTTACCATTAATCCACTATTGCAGTTTCCCTATGATATGCTGTTTGCCTGTATCTTTCATCTTTTTCTGAAAAAAAACCTACCATAGAAATCTTTATTTTTGCTTCAATAGATTTTCTTCTCACCTCTTTCACATGTTTATTTCTATTGTTTAAATGACATCCACACTCAATATAACTGCAGAATGGGTTCTTCAGCCTTTTGAGGTACTCTCTTGGGCCACTTCAGAAAGTTTTTCCCCCAAACCAGGAAAAGATTCCTAATTTTTTTCCATTACATCAGGTTCTTCAGAACTACCTGTTCTGATTTCAGCTGGCATAGAGTTAATTTTATTCCAAGTAGCTGGTACAGTGCTGTGTTTTGGATTCAGTATGAGAATAACATTGATAACACATTTATGGCTTTAGTTGTTACCAAGTAGTGTTTCTAGTAAGTCAAGGATTTTTCAACTTCTCCTGCCCTGACAGTGAGAAGGCTGAAGCGGCACAAGCTGGGAGAGCACATATCCATGACAGCTGATGTAAATTGGCCAAAGGAATATTCCATACTACATGACATCCTTCCCAGTACATAAACTGGATGCAGTTGACTGGGGACTTAGCATCAGTGGTGAGCAACTGCATTGTGCATCACTTGTCTTTCTTGAGTTTTATTTCACTCTTATCTTCCTTTTCATCATCATCATCATATTATTATTACTACTATAATTATATTTTATTTCAATTATTTTACTATTCTTATCTTAACCCACAAGTTTTCCTTGTTTTTGATTCTTCTCCTCATCCCACTGGGGGTGGGGAGGTGTGAGTGAGCAGCTGTATGATGCTTAGTTGCCAGCTAGGTTTAAACCACACTATGAAACCATTCTGTTGGGTTGTTAGCCACTCACACAGAGTACTGAATATCAGAGAGATGCCTTCTACCATCACTTATTCTGTTGATATTCTGATCTCACTACAAGCTGGTTTTAGTTTTCTGAAAAACATAAAATTATACTGATTTGTTTGGGGAATTTCTAAGTAGCATGTATTCACAGAGAAAAAAATATATTTTTCATTTCTTTGCATTGATTGATGTACATTTATGATCCGCTGCAACCAGTAACTGAATAAGCAGAATGTTTTTGAAGTCTGTGCTCTTTCAGCTCCTTCTACCAACATAAGTGGTGTTAAATGCTCTGCGTGACTTCTGATCCTGATTTATCTCATCTACAGGGGTGGACTAGGGCAGAGGAACTTGTTACAGCTTTGCAGACTCTGAGGTGTTCAGCTGTGAAAGTGCTGTTTGGCCAGTTGGCCACCTGCCAGCAGAGAACAGCCAGAGCACTTTCAGAATTAAGGCACATCTATCAGTTTAGTGTGCCCTACAGCAGAGAAATGCCCAGATAGTAGTCATACAGAACACCATAAAAGAACAGAAAAGAAAATGACCATTTTATTTTCAACTGACTGATGCAGATTGTACAAATACATACGAGTATCTAAAAATATATTTTCAGTTTGCACGTGTGCCTGTCAGGAAATAAAAATGTGTTGAGATATTCATATATACTGTGAAAGTAAGGCAGAGAAAAAAGGACTCATTAGGACTAAATTCTAATGCAAGGCCTCCTCAGAATTATTCTCTTATCTCTCCTCTCCTCTTTCACAAAATTGCTATACTATTCTGGAAGACCTTAAGCAGTGTGTTAAAAGAAACACTGAAAAATTCATTTTGAGGTTTTAAACAGAGCACTGTTTTGAAAGCTCCTTTCCATAAGACTTTGCTCTGTGTGAGCATCCAGTTCCCAAGAAGTCAGGCCTCAGGGATTGCTCTTCTGTATTTCTTCCACGAGAAAAGTTCTCTCTCTGTAGCTGTTCTAGGTGTTTAGTAACATATGAAACAACAACTTTGACAATATGAAAACTATTCTCTGCAATGCTTTCTAAACATCTGTTCTCTTACTGCTCTGCAATATCCCTCCCTTATGTGTCTTGTTTCCCTATGGATTTCCTTCTGAAATCCTGTAAATACTATCAGGTTTACAAGTAATTTCCATGCTCCTACATAAGCAACATATCATAGATGTGAATGAAATTCTTGCTGTTTACCAGAATCCATAATTCTGCAGTAACCTATTAAAATTACATAAATAAACTAGCAGTGTGTAAGATCATAAGTCAAATTAATACTCTCATTTCCACATGCAAAGGGAGAAGAAATCCAGAGTCACCCATAGCGTGTGGAGTTAGGGAAAATCACAAAACCCAAGGGAAATGTTTTAATTTTCTATTTTGTGGAAACATTTTAATGATACAAATTCTATTAATCTAATAGATACAAATGTGAAGGTTGTTTACAAAGAGAAAATCTTTCATGAGATTTTTTTCTCTCTTCCATTATTATCATAAATAACCTAAAATACAGTCCATCTGTAGTTACAGAAAGTCACAAACAAACAGGCCTTTAAATAGAAAAAGACATTTGTAATTTAAGTATAAGCTTGTCAAATAAGGCTTATTAGATGTGTTTTAATCTGCATTAGTCTGGTTAAAATAGTCAATTTCCTTTTTTTTCTCCTGTGAGTCTACTAGCCTTTCTTTAGCCATTAGCAACAGTAATAGCAATTAGCAACATCACTTCCAGCACACAGTTTCAGGCTTAACTGTGTAGGCTTCGTGTTTAATGAATCCAAACATAACTAGCATAGCATAAAATAGAAAGTATAATAATCACAGAGGAATGGCAGCCTCCATGTAATAGTCCACAGTAAATCTTACACATCCAGTTCCTGTACTGTTCCAAATCTACTGGGGTCATAAATGTAAGTGTGAGGAAAAATAGCTGGTTTTGTTTAAGCCTGGGACAAGTAGGAAATTTCTCTGTGGCCTTCTCCCTGACTTACCAGCATCCACTGCTCCCAGTCAGTCCCTAACAATAGCTCTCAAATGGGTCACCATCACTGGTGCTTGCTGTTTTAACAAAGTTCATCCTATTATTTGCATATACGTGTGTATTGCATGAAGGTGACCAGATTTTGGTAGCAGTCCTAGATAATATTTAAAATACATTTCTTCAAAGAAGGTATTATCAAATGTAAAGATCTGTTCAAATTCTTTGGTCCAGTTTCTTACAGTGTTTTTAGATCTATGAGCCAACTAGTACCCACAAATTACCCTTTGCTTGGCTATACCACAATAGCTTACCTATTTGTGGCCATTACTGCTACAGCAGCAGGGACCATCATTGGAGAAGTCATATATGCTAGCAAAGCTTTTTGTTACAAACTGTCCATAAACTGCTTTTTTTTTTTAAATAAAAAATAAAAGGTTTTCCCATTTTATAAGTAAAATCAATTATTTACAGGACATTACTTTCTTTTCCATATTCCTAGAACTTCATAGTCACATAGTTCATGGTGACTCAGTCACCATGGCACTTTTTGAAGCTGTACAAATGGGCTGAGCTCTACAAATGGAGAAGTCCCTGCTCCTAAATCCATCATTAGGTATAAGGTATGAGGCCTTGCCCCTTACTACAGCCATATTAGGCTCTTCACCCTAGCCAGGTTTAATAAAATGCAGAGGTTCACAGCACTTCTAAACACACATTGTTTAAGCTAAGTCAGGGAACGTCACTCAGTGAACAGATGTGATTTTAGGTTTTTACTTTTTTTCTCAAAGCAATGCTTGAAGTGTGGTGGTATGCAATGGTTCCTCTATCTCAATGTTCTTTACATCAACCAGCACTTAGTGCTGTCACAGACAAAATAAATACAGTTGGAATACCAGGTGCAGCTGCCATACTGGGGACAGACAAGGTATTGCTGATCAGTGAGGCTATTCTCACTGAGATCTTGCAGAAGCTGTGGAACAAGCTGGGTCCTGAGCCACTGCCTTCCCAAAAGCAAAGCTGCTTTCCGGAGCAATGACAAAAATTGCTTCATAGCAGCTGCAGGAACTGATCAGAAGTGGGATGCTGCTGACAGGTCTCATGCTGTGCAGGGCAGAGGCTTCCAGTGAATTTCTGCAGGCATAGGAACCACTGTCTCCTATGCAAGAAGACTCTGTCCTCTCCCACTTCTGAAAGAACAAGGTAAGACACCTTATTTTCCTCATCTCTCATGGTCAGAATAGTACTTTTAGGTGGGAGCCTAGACACTGACATAGTTCTCTGTTAATCCCAATCCTTGGTCTATGTCAGACACAGCAAAGCAATGAATCCCAAAGTATTCACTGCTCTGGATTTGCCAGATGCACTTCCTTCCCTGGACAATAGTAGGAGCAATGAAAGCTCCAACTCCCAGAAACTAAGCAGAAAGAAAATTAGTCATTCTAATGCCAGGAATAAAGACCATTTCTTCCCAGTCCTAGTCTAGAGGGGACTAAAGCAAAGCTGTTTCATCATATCTGTGGTCTACATTATATACAGAAAGCACTGTAACTTTGTAGGAAAAACAGTAAGTTTGGGTTCGGTTTTGTTCAGCCAACAATGTCAGCACTTCTGCCAAGGGAATGGGGGTACCATTGGCTAATGATTATCGAAAGCATCAGGTGCTCTGAAACAGAAGCAGGTCCTTATAAACATCCAGTAAAAGGTAATGATCTGCATTACTAAAGTGAAAAATACATAGGATGTTTGGTAGCAATCATTAATTTTGTGTCACTGTTTGAGCCAGGAGCAAAGAGATGCAGTAACACAAAATCAGTAAAGACAGAGCCAGGAGAGGAAGAAGACGACACTTTATTAATTTATAATCCCATTTTATATACCCTAGCACCATAGGGCGATTGGTCAGTGATCACCCATCTCCTAGGGTGATTGCCTAAAGTCCTGCAACACCTATTTCAAAACATTTTTCCAACGTACCATAAACAGAACTTAGCAAAACACCAGGTTTTGGTCTAGTTTACAAAAAACATCCTGCTGTTTTTCATAACACTGGTGAGAAAGGCAGGATTGTCACCGAATATTGTGAGAACCAGAGAAAATCCCTCTGCTAGCAGCTTTTCAGCATCCACAATTTTGCACATAACAAAACATATATTAACAGAAATTTCGAAGATATTCATCTTCATTACAAATATGGATCATCCTTTTCTCTGTCCCCTCCTTCTAACACATTTAGTGATGGGAAGGATATTCAAATACCAAAGATAGTCTTAGATCATTTAAAAGCAGGGCTGAGGATTTAAGAGTCCGAAAGTTGTGATATTTTGATGGATGTCCTCTATAAAAAAAAACCAACCTGACAAACAACGACCACAGAAACCACAAACCTCTTTCTATTCACTGGTAATATGATAAGTAGTCTCAGTAGAGAATTCAAGGGTTGGCCAGTGCCCAGGACTCAAAATGGTCCTAATTTCTCCTGTCCTATAGTCCTATTACTTAGGGATGTCAGTGGTGGGGACATGTAATGCAACTTAAACAGTCATCTCCCATGTTTCTGTAAACAAGAATCATTCTCCAGCATGGCTGACATTCTGCCTTTAAAAAATTTTCCTTTAGATGAGACATTTTTCTGAAAATTTGAACATTATGCAATTTTCTCTTTACTAGTCATGTTCTCATACAGGATTTCAGTATGTATATCAGAGAAATCAACAGAAAAATCAGATTATGAGTTACGAGTCTTCCCACAGTATTTTTCACTAACCCCTACTCTCAGAACAGTAACTCCTTTGAAAGTAAAAGGGAACAACTCTATAGTTCATTCCACAAGTGAGAACAAGTGCAAATCCACCCTCAAGAACACTTTCCAAATCTCATTAAAATTAGAAGAATGGCGCAAGTTTCCATACAAATGAGTCTGGTGCTTTTTAAAGTATACAATAGGGAAGTATAGCCAACAAGAATGGAAACGGCATTCTTTTAACAGGCTGAATATTTAATATGAAGCCTCCTTGGGAAATATAAACAAGGCACTGCTAAGCCTACATTACTGAAATTTTGCCAGTTTTTAATGCCATATAAGCTATTTTTCTTGGGGGTTTGGATTTGTGGGGCTTTTTTTAATCTGTAAGAGCCCTCTCAAAGCTGGATAAATGTTGCAAAAGAAGCATTCACTCGGACTTAAAATGACTATTGAAATGTAGTATTTTTGACACCCTGATATTTATGAATTTCCATCAATGCTTATAACACCTCACATACTCTTGTCTCTCACATGCACTTTTCACATAATGCCTGTACTGATAAATGAGAAAGGAGACATGAGGTCCCTGACAAGGAACTAGGGAAATGCAGAGAGGTATGAGAACAAGATTCTTCACTATCACATGATCACTTATGCTCTCTTTGTAAGTCTCATTCTTTCTAACAAGAAACAAGGCCAATGTAAGAAATAGGTATGCAATTCTACAACACATAAAATGAGCATCATTGATAAAGTTTTTATTTATTAAGTAGTTTTAGATTTAAACATTCCCAGGAGTAGAGATGACTTTTCCTGACAATGGGGGAATAAGTAATAATGAGCCCTAATTACAATAACATTTCTAATTGCTACAAATACTGAGCAGGTGGTCATGGATATCACACACTGACTCCCAGTTAGAAAATATTTAAGATGTTTTCTAATCAAAATCTTCCTCTACTGTCTCCTCAGTTCCTAGTTGAAAGGCAAATCCTGTTAAAAGAATTATTTAAAATTTGGCACAAATAGCATATAAACAATAGCAGATTTTTGCCCAAATTAGCTGTATATAACATCATGCTGATGCTGGTTCATGTTATCAGATGTAGACACTTTTTCTCTCCAGAAAGCTTAGGAAACAATAAATTCAATACCTGAGGATAGATCTTTATGTCAGTGGCAGGGTAATAAACTAGCTTTCTTATTCCAATAGTGCACACATGTGTACACACACATGCGCACATGCACATATGTATGTGTACACATATGTACACACAGAGTAAGTGGCAGACGCTTTGTCTTGCCAAGTCTGCTTTGTATCATTCTGACACAACAAAGTAGACCGACACCAAACCAAACAAAAGGTACCAGTAGAAAAATTGGAGAATTTCCTGGGGAAACAGGACTGCAATAATGATCAGCAGAAAGGTCTGGCTAAGGAAAAGAGGACTGTCAGGCTCTACATGACTTGTGTCTTACAAAGTATCCAAAAGAACCCTTCCTTCCATTGAAACATAATTTAGACAAACCCCAGTCTGGACTGGTCCATGAATTATTGAGGATGGAGCCTTTGAGAACAAGCTCTTTGTAGGTCAGATGGTGTATGCCAACATTTGAAATGTTAGCAAATGCTAAGAGCAATTTGGTGGTGGGCTCTCTCAACATCAGGCAACCACAGGGTGTTTACAGTTGTCTCAGCCATCTCCACCCTAGATCTGTTCCTGAAGCAAATGTGTGCATCAGTTACCATGGAGTATCAAAGCACGATCATTACAGCTGACTTATTTCTCATAAGCCAAAATAAATTATTTTTCCATAAAATGAAGTCTACAAATATTTTTTCTTCTAACTTTGAAGATACTTAATTACTTCCTAAGTTGAGACTCTGATTTATGGCAATGTTGACCATGCTGACAAGTTGGAAGTCACTTTCACTACTCCTGTGTACAACATAGAGATCAAAGTAATCCATAATCATTCACAATGGAGCCTTTTTCCCCTTTCTCAAAACTGTGAAGGAATTGCTGACCATTAACTAAAATATTACTGAAAACAATATTTCTAAGATATCAGCTGAAAGGCTAGTGTCACAAATAGCAAATAATAAATCTGTGAGAATGGCAGGCAAGTCATCTGTGTTGACCATTAACAAAGGCTTGTTACAATCTGAACAAAACAGATCAAAGGAAAAACACAAAAAGCTGCTCATGTGGCAACAGCAATGAACCTGACACTTGAAGTGAGGTAGAAGGAGAGAAATCATTCCTTTAGTTATAATTGTGGTGTACCTGAATATCAGGATTGTCCCTGTGTGCACACAGTTCATTAAAGTCATTGACTCCCTAGGCGAAGTGGTCCAGGAACTCCTCAGCACTCACATGGCTTGAGACAATGGACTGGGCTGAGATAATGTGACAGTGTCAATTCATCACCACCTTCACCACAAAGCATTTGACTAACTCTTGTGGGAGATCTTCAAGTGGGAATTTCAGACAGTCCTGAAGATTCCCCCCAAGCAGCTCCTGCTGTGCCAAGGCTTATTTTGTATTTAAAACAACTTGAGTGCAGAATTTGGCCTTGCAAGTGGTTCTTGCTGCAGAACTCACATAGATAAGATACTTCTAAATAGTCAGTAGAAACCATTCCTGCAAATGCAGAAGCTGTTTTGTAAATCGGAGTCAGAGATAATTAATTTCTGTGATTCTCTGATAATCTCTACTGATGGACAATACATGAGCTATAGTGGTCATGCAGGACAACAGTCCAGCTAGGTTATAAGTACAGAGCAGAACAGCATTTTGTGTAGTCTTATCTGTGACTCCAATAATAGACTCCAGTTGCCACCTAGACAGCGATGACCATCCTGTTCAAGAGATCTAATTTCCCCTGCAAGTATTATTTTATGTCAAGTTACCAATAAATTACAGTTTTTAACAAACACTCTGCTCATGGGTGTATGTGCAACACTAGTTGCAGTGTAACCTAGACAAGGTGTGGTAGATGAAACCATTCCTAATGAGATAAATGGGATAGTGGAATACAAATTGGTTTAATCAGGAAGAAACCCTACTGACAAGTAACAAAACAAGTGCTGATACTTGAGCAATAAATACAAACATTATCAGCTCTTTCATGTGTTCTTTTTTTTCATACACTTGATTTGTTCACAGCATATTTGGAGCCATTGGGAGAGAAATTTATTCTTTTTTTAAGAGGACACATAAAAATCTTGGACCAAACAAGCTTCGAGAATGACTTCCCCCCACAATTAAGGTATTTAGCACTGTTGTCATCTACTAGGGTCTTTTGGACACTAGTGGCTGGCATTTTTTTCTTTCTATTCCTACCTTCTGCTTTTCCTCCCCAAATCTCTGTAGGAACTCAATTTCAATAGAAGCTTTAATTTTTGTTTAACAAGATCACTGTTAATATTTCATGATAATTGCTAGTTATTTTTTTGTGTTACAAATCAACATCAGTCAAAACAAGGCACATAACTCATTAAGGTCATTTTCATCAGATGGAAAAAATTACTGATATGGTCCATTCTTGAGAATGTGGCAAAAAGCATCAGGGTAAGTAAGCATCAAGCAAGTCCTGTCCTTTCAGCTTTAAATTATTCTCTATCATTATTGATGAATAATGTCTTTCTTGTCTTAACTACCAATAAGTAAAGGATTTTGTGCTGTTATGCAAGGGATTCAACTCCTGTTCTCCTCATCCGCATGCTTTTATAGATGAGCTTTCAACCCTGTGGGAATACTGTCATTTTTTACTATGGTAAGGGACAAAATCCTCACTGATTTTTTTTTTCTAACTTGGCTAGGAATTGGTAATTATGCTATACACACTGTAAACTCACTAATCTGTTCCTAAATTTTTGTCACTTAAAGCTCCAGCTGCTAATGTGCAAAGAAAGATATTTCTTCCAATTTTCAGATCAGTGAGTAGTCTCTGGACCATAGAAACAAGCTCACACTACTATTACAATGTGTTTTATCTGTTTGCCCATGTAAAATCTTAAGCATCAACGTATAGAGGCTTCTCAAGCACAAAAGCTGTGACAGGATTCTGTTGAAGGCCACTGGCCTTTTAGCTGCTTTGAAATATTCAGGTTCAATTGTTGTTAAATCCTAAAGCAATTTCTCTTCCAAACAGAGAAGATGCAAACTTCTGGCACTCTTTGCTGTCTTTCCTGTTCTTACATATCAATGTAACCAATATGATGTTAAATGATTTAATGGAATAAATAATTCTTTGCCTAACGATGAGAACTGGTTTTGGCTAACATAATGAAAACCTGTCTAAATATATTAGGAAACAAATGAATAGGGAACCAAGGGGGTTTTGCTGCAAATATTTCATACCTGCATCTAGATATATAGTATGTGCACATACATGTACATATACATGTAAGATTTATACATTTTTTTAACATAGGCAATGTACTTGTTCATCCCTGATTGTAAGTTATTTTATCAGGCACTAAACAGATTTACATATAACTAACTATATGATTTAAAGTTTTACCATAGGCCAAAAGGAAAATTATTGTAAGAAACCAATCCACTTTAAATGGCGTGTATGATTTAACAGGATTGTATCACTATATCTGTAAACTGTTCTAAAGAAAACATACTAACAAGTATCATAATATTTAATGGGAATAAATCTTTCATTAAAGCAGCCTTATAAGGCCAGTTTATTCAGCCTACAGCAGTGCTGTACTGTCACAGTAGCCAGAATGAAGCAGACAAGGAAGTTCTGACAAAGATTTGAGAAAGAACAAGCCAATTTTGACAAAAGAAAGAGAACATTTATACTCTTTAAAGACCTAGAAGTTTGAAATACCTTAGAACAATACAAAATTTTACAGTATCATCCATCTGTTGCAGGAGCCTGTGATATACCTATAAAAAGTTTCAGGACGTATTTTCAATACAGTTACTTTCCCTCTGAGTTATTACTGACAAGAGTAATTGTTGAATCTGGGTGCAGAGAATTTAATTTGGCCTCTTGGTAGTGTTTTATCAAATTGGAGACCTCTTTCATCTTTCTACCAAAAAGACAGGGTGAGAAAACAAAAGTTTTCTGGTACCACTTACAGTCACACAGAGAGGCCGTGCTATCACTTTCATATAATTTTAGTGCAGTGGCTGGACTGTAATAGCTTTTGGACACCTGCACATTGTAGTGCAAGATGTAGTACATTATTGTTTGTGACACCCTCAAACACCAATTTGCTAGACTACAGATTGCTCCCGGCCCAATAAATCTTTACAAACCTATCTAGAGTGGCTCAGAAACACTTTCCCCACTTTCTCCCTTCCCGTTGGATAGAGCTGAGGCTTTTTTGTGCAGCCATTCTTCCTCAGATTCTGTCAGCCTTGGGTGTTGCATTTTTCTGTTGTGTAATGATGGAGAGAGGCCTAGAAAGCTGTTTCACCTGTGTAACACAGTAATTGACATTGAGAAGGGTCAGTTATTTACATAGTTGAAAAGAAGAAAGAGAAAACCGTTATCTCATCAGCTAGGTGTATTATTCCTCTCTTATTTTAAATCCTGCGAAAGCTGTAAAATAAAGCCAGTTTCTAGGAAGAGTTGGCTTTTATTCCTCAGTTCGTACACACAAAAGACTATTCCAAGTTGCTGGAGCTCCACCTATCACAAAGTGGAAGCTACACACACTATACAATGTGTTATCTTTCACGTCAGGTAAGACCACGAGAGATGTTCTGGCTGTGTCTCCACAGTACTCCCATTACACAGCTCTCCAGATAGATTTCAGTCTTCAGGCACCTTAAATTTGCATCTGCACTGCTGAGTTTATTGCAGATTAAGCTCATCCATGCAGCAGGCAGTATTTTTAGGGCTAACAACAGTTTTCTGCTGTCAATACAAACAGTGTTGTCCTAACGAAAGCTATCAGTGCTGGGTTTATGGGGGACAGGGAGCGGGAGAGGTGGAAAGAGAAAGAAAAAAACCTTTCCATTACTATGAGATTCTCTGCATTTCCTAAATACTTCAAGAAATTACTTTTGTGCATTTTTTGACTCACAAGTGAAGAAACTGTACTGGTCCCTCCTCTGCCTCACTATGTATGTTTGATTATTTTTATACTGCTTTCCCAGAAGTTATTGACAACATGCTGACAGTGGGGAATACACAACACCTCACACAGACACTCTGAGAGAACATGTACGAGAACACATTTTCCGTGTCACTCTCGGTGAATTTACAGCCCAATGTACTGAGAACAAACAGCAATCTGCCTCTCAGCATCAGAGACCTCAAGATCCATTCTTGAGACAAATGTCTTAAAAGCATATAGCTTCTGGAATTTCAGGTTCTGCTTCAAGCGAGCAAATGATGAGAACAAGCTGACAAGAGCAGTGCCAAGACAGGAAGCATCAGCTAAACTGCAGAAACCCTAGTAGGCTGGTAGTCTGGCTCATTTGCAAGGCTGGGGAGGAAGGCAAGACTCTGATCTTATTTTTTTAGTAGTATTATTGTTATTATTTATTTATTTTATCCTGTTTAGTAAGTATGGCTCTCATGAGTGACTTGTACATGAGTGGAAACTGAAACCAGATTCCTCTGTCCAGGAAGACAAAACCTCTCTGAATGCTAGAAAGCTATTTCTTCACTGAACTTGGGACAGGTGGTACTAACAAAAGAATATTAACTGTTCAAAATCCTGAATCCCAGCTTTGCTTTGTTCAACTCTTTCCATCTCTAATCTCCCCAAATCAACATATTTCACCTGCTAAAATTAATCTCTTTCCTTTCTATGAGTACATTAGCTGTGTTGACACAAATAGTCAGCTGTAATTACCCTACAGGCACTTCAAGCCACATAGTGAGACTTGATTTCTCCCTAGATGACAGAAAAGAGTCCAATCCAAGAAGCTAAATTTTAAAGGTAAGTTCAAGGGATCACCTGTGTTGATACAGATGGCATTGATCAAGAGTTGTTCTTGCAATATTTCATCAAGATCCACCCACATGTGAACAGCCAGTTCCAATCCCAACCAGAGCTAATTCTTCCTCTTTGGGGAAACTTCTTCCAAATTTCAGTCTGAAACATTGGCACACACTAGTCAAAACTACTGAGTTGTTTCCAGTAAGTAATTTACCCACACGGTAGAAGGAAGGATAGATACTTAGTGAGAGGTAGAGAAATATTTCTAATTTCTGCATCTCAAAGAGGGGCAAAATGCTAAATGACCTCCTTCTTAGCATCTGATTACCTTCTTTCCTTATGAGCTAAGGGACAGCAAAATTCAAATTAAAAATAAAAAAAAAAGGTTAAGAGACCTGGCATAACTAAGAATGTTATTCTGAAGCACAACGGAAACCTAAAATCTCCATAAATATTTCCATGAAAGGGTATTTCCCTATACACAGGTGTCTCCTGCTCGAAGCTTAGAGAATTTTGGATCCCAAATTTGGGTTGTTTTAATTGACTTCCAAAGGGTAAGTAATTCCAGGGACTAGAGAATCTGAGTTGTTCTTTAAGATAGAGACACCTAAAATTGCCCTAATTTCGGAGCTGGCTGAAGTTCAGGTAGCACAAACCTGCCTTTAAGTCATCTTTAGGATCAAACATAAGACATCAGTCTCTTGGTCAATACAACTGAAGGATTTTGCAACATGTAGGAAAAAATCAGTGGCCAACATTGTCAAATAACACTTGCTGGGACAGGGTGGTATCTTATCTTCATTGTTTTGCAAGCACAAAAGAAAATGAAGAAAGTCAGTTACAAAATTAAAGACTATCTTTTTTAAAAAGGGAGACAGCAATGTCTTTTTTTTCTCTGCTGTGATTTTCTGACTCTTTCCCATTGCTGAACTCAGGTATCAATTTGTAACTCAAGCCCTGTGGTCTGAGTGATGGGTGCTCTGAATATCTTTAGGCTGGGTCCATCAGCAGACTCTGTTCAGACTGTTCAAATCGATTTTTTTGAGCACACAAACAGACTAGGGAAGGAAGGCACATACTGTGCAGAGTAACCTAAGCAGAATGTACTGGGGTGGGGGGGGGGGGGGGGAGAAGAATTCCTTATAAGAGAGAAAGAGACAGCGCGGGAGGGAGAAAAAGATAACACCTGTGCTTGAGTCC
>WTSP01004398.1:31579-42794 GCA_025331215.1 Actenoides lindsayi | reverse complement strand
TATATATATATACACAAATTAAAGAAGAGAAGAATTTAAAAATTGCACAAACTTACATATTCTTTCAATAACCCAAACTGATTTGTTCAGTACTTGGAACCACATAAGCACTTGCTTTTAATCATAATAACATTGCTTGAAGAATACACTGGTATATTTGTTAACATCCAAAAAGTAGTAGTCAGAAATAGTAGTCAGACTACAGAACAAATGTGCAATACTCTTTGTTTATCTTAGTTGAAAAAAAAAAAAAAAAAAAAGAACAAACATGCATCATTTAAGAAAATGACTAAGTACGCAACACAGGGCCAACATACATTGCCCCAAATCTGCAGACATAACCTTTTTGTTTTGTCTTTTGTTCCAGTGCACTTGTATATAATTGTTGAATAGTTATCAGTTTATCCTCTAATTGGGGATTAGGCATATTAATCTACCTCCATTTATCATTTTCCTGACATTTTAATCCTTGTGTTCCAGACACCAATGCCTGTAATAGCCTGGATTGGATATATGAATGATGTCATCTGGGTATGTGTAGAGATTACAGCTTTCCCTGTGGTCATCATGGATCTGATTACTTTCTATGTCAACTCATCATAAATAAATTTGTCCACACCATTCCAAAGTTGAAATCCATCTACCTGTGTGCTTTTTGTCATGATCTGATCAATCTCTTCATGTTTGTTTGCCTGCAATGTACTAATAGTACATTTGTACTACGAGCATAAACAGCAGAATTTCTGATTTTCACCGAGACCCTTGGAATATACCACAAAAAAATTGTCTCAGTGATATTGTCTATAATAATAGCTTGAAAACTTTCCAGATATAAAGCCTCATCAATTTTGCTTCTGCTACCTGAATGTTGTCTATGTGTTTATACCCTTTCAAGAATCTCTCCTGCAAGTGCTGGTGTCAGTTCAGAAGGTACTTGGTTTGATGGTGAGTAGGAAGACCTTCTCAAATTCTTCAGAGTCCTCATTTGTCTAGTTCTTTTGAACTTGTTTCCATTACTTTTGATCCAGCAAAGAAAGCTCAGCCCATCATGTTTTGGATCTGAGACTGTTGATTTTCAGTGGTTGTACTTATTTTTTCTCCCCATTTTGGGTTCTGATAGGTTTTCCAGTTGATCTTTGAATAACAAATGCCAATCTTAAACCAGAATTCAGCCATATAATCTTGTTAATCATTTCAACAAAGCTGTAGCTGCATTATTTGCTTAGGGAATTAAAATCGTAATATTACTATAAAACCTGTCAACTACTCACTTAAGATCCCTCATTTCCACCAACTTTAAGATATATGAATAAAACATATTAACATTCAGAGTGAGAATGATAATTAGAGTTAAACTCATTTAATGCATTTTCAGTGTACTCTGGAAAGAATTTATAATCATTTTCAAAGTGCAGAAATTTGATAACATGCTTTTGCTAAGTTTCAGCTGTACAAGAGCATCACTCTCTGAAGGAAAACATCTTTAAAAGTATGTGCTGCCACTTGATAAAAAAACCAAAACCAAAAACATTTGAATAGTTACTGTGGCTGTTAGAAGGATGAGTTACTAATTTTACTAAATATTATTATTTATGGTATTATACAATCAGTACACATTACACAATTACATCAGTCTCATTGGAGATATACAACATAGCTAAGTGCAAAATACAGGTAAATACACTCTCCAGAGATTTTGAAATGGGAGTTCATATATATGATAATTTTGTGAACTCTTCAGAAACTATAGCTGTATTTTTAATAATATTGATGATACAGAAATAACACTACCATGTAACAAATTTTTTTTTCTGAAATAAAGACATGATTTTCCTCACTCTAAATGCTATTATGTAACAACAGATATTAGTGCCAAATGAGTTCAAATATCAGGTACAAAGCAATAACAATGTCATGTAACATCCATGTAGAAACCAATATGAACAGGTATAAGTGATGGTGTAATATGTAAGCTACTTGAATATTTAAGACACTATTTTTTAATTCAACCAATTCCTTAACTATCCTCACATACTATATCCTGTTAAGGCTTTATTCTTTTAGCAATACAGGGATGGAATTTTTTTATAGAGGAATAAATAAAACTTAGTCTCACTATAGTAGAAATAATTGTTACAAGTGAGAATTTCTGGACATTGCACTGACATTCAAAAAAGGACTTATCAAAAGATCTAAGCATAGCTTTCAAAAAATTGTGCCTTCCAATAGCTTGCAGGTGCAGGGGACATCTGCACAGAAAAAATTGCTGGCTGTGGGCCATTACAATGTTACCATACAATATCTGTCACTAAATTACAATGTCTTGTTAGTAATACAATTTCCCCCCATTTATAAACTTTAATTGTCTGTTTCATTTTATATGGCAATATTTTACAAGAATAGATAATCATGAGAGCATGTACTCTAAATGCACAAATAATTTTAACAGTCAAGCTGGATTACTTTTAATGGTGCAGTATGTAAATTTATTTTCTTTGCAAATTTACAGATAAAACCCAGTATGTATAAAGCTCCAAGGGTTAGATTATAATGTATTCACTGTTCATTCAATCCAAGAATAATCATTGTCTTAAGTAGGCAAACAAACAATAGTTCAAATAAACAAATAGTCTATAAAAACCCAGACTGTTCTTACTCCCAAAGTTGCCTGGTGTGCAGAACAATTTGTATGTCTAAACCCCCAAACTATTACAGAACTCATACTGTTAAAAGAAACAGATGTTCTAATGGTACAAATTCAACTTTCAAGTATCTTCTCAGAAGACGGTACAGTTCCACTAGGATAAATACAAACATTGAATTCAACTATGCAAAATAACTCGTTATTTTACCTTATCAAGTGTAAATCATAAAGTGTATGCACATGTTGTTGTTCAGCAAATAACATCACATAGTCAAGCTTTTTTTGTTCATTTTTTGTTCATGAAAATGAACTTCACCCATAAATGTGTAGCTGCAATCTAACAGTTTGGACATGGGTCAATGCTTATGATTTCAATTTCCTCTCTTCTCAAAATCAGTTTTTATCTTAACTTCAAAGCAATAGATACTGGTAAAAGTTCTGACACAGTACCAAGACATATTCAGCTATTTAGACATCTTTACCCATATATGTGTAATTTTAAACTCTAAGTTACCACTTCAATACTCTACCATTCGGTATAATCACACTCATAACTAGAAGAAACTATGTATAAAACAAACCAGAAAGAAAAAGAAAAAGAGAAGGAAAAAAAAAAAAAGTTACAATACAAAATATTTCATTCCTAGAAGGTAGCACACTGGTATGGACTGCACTATTACATGTCCTACCCATAAGCTGGCAGGAGCTCAATTCGTGTTCATAGATACTCATCACAGCTGGTGTATGTGGCATCAGTAATTGCAAGGGTACAGTCACAACAATATAATCAACATTCTGTCATCACTTCCAATATGATTGTATTTTTTAAGTTTGTAAGCTTTATATTTAAAAAAAAAAATAATTAAAATTTTCCCTACAAGTATTTTGATGTAAATGGAGCTCGCATAAAAGTTGGGAAATTTTTAAGGATTAAAAAAAATGTCTTCAATTTTGTTTCTGTATGACAGTAGGAACTCTTTGTATCTTTAGACAATGAATTTGCTCAAAATTCTGTCTTCCCTCACGTTGAAGATTTTATAGTAATGAAATGTGGCAGGTAGTTAATCATCATTATGTATTTAAGATTTTGAAAATATAACTTAAAAAAAGCCCTAAAATCTAGATGGTACCTTATTTCTGTTTTCAATTTATGAAAAATAATTTAATAAACCAATTAAATCATTGATTAATAATAACCAATATTTTGGTACTACAATAGTCAATTATGTTGTCTTTCTAAAATTTGTGCCTTCATATGGATATGAGGCACAGATTCTCAAAGGTACCCAGGTATGATTTTTTATAGCACATACAGCATATAAGTAGCAAATGCTAAAAATGCATTCTAACATCCTAGGATAACTTTATCTTCCATCCCTGTGTCTTGAGCTATGTTTTCCAGCTGAGTGATAAAGCTAGGAAAGGAATCCTCATATAGGTTCCTGGACTACAATTCAGTAAATCAGTTAAATGGTAAAATAAATTACATTACAATAACATTCTCCAAATTCCTGCAGATAGATGTATGGTGCTTTTCCTTATTCTATTTTCTTCCAAGCAGTCTTGGTGATTATACTTCTAAAGGAAATAAACTGACCCATCTTTGTCTTTTATGAATGTTTGTCAGCTGGTCTACATTAGCTAGAGATTAATGTAAATATGTTTCATAGTACACATTATAATGTTCTTTATTTTTGCATAGGAAAAAAGTGAAAGAAGTCTTTTCTAGAGAGAGTCAGTAGAAATTACTTAACTCTTTTGGGATGCATAATACATGTCAAGTAAGACAGATATCATAAAGTCTTCATTCATCTAGTTAATTGTGTAGCAATCTCTATTGGACCAAGTGGCCAAGTCACTGAAAGCAGGTAAAAGCAACTGAAGAGAGGTTCAGAGAGTCTATGGCAGGCCTTTAGCTATGTTAGGTGTAAGTAGGACCAGGAATTTTTCTTTTAATTGATTTAATGACAGTGAAATTCTGACACAAGCTGAGACACTATCCAAGATAAAATGTTTATCTTTCCTATTTCATATACTTTTGCTAGGCATAAAATACTAGCTATGTTGAAGATTTGATGGATCTGTGCTCTGTCACCACATTGGAGTTGCTATATTTTTATGTATATAAGAAGTATATTAACATCTACATCACATTAACACCTACCTAGCATGAACTACACCACACCCTCTTAAATCAAGTCTTGAGGAGAGCATACCTCTAGATCTAAATATTTTAACTAATTATAAGTTGAGGGATACTGAGTTGCTGGTATGATTTTCTTTATTTTTCATGAAATGTTATCAGTTTTAATCTATTTCCTTCAAAGGCTTCTCTGAGGAACACAGAGGGTCATACTAGAGAAGACACATAATGGATTAGGGCTTAGATGAGGAAAGAATGATCCAGTCACATATATTTGTTGATGAAACAATATATACCAGAGGGGAAAGAGAACAAAATCTTTAAGGAAAGGGATGCATCTCAGGGACTCCAACCAAGAAATACACATTAAAACATTCAAACATAATGAATATATTGATAAAATAAGGTCACTCTTTTGCGGGACTGGTTTTGGAAATAAAGCATTTCAAAAGCAGATTTTTATTTCTCTTCTTTATTAGATTTCTTGTGTCACATTTATTATGCTGTAAATTAAAGGAAAAAAAGAAGAGAATATGTCCCAAACACAAAATGTATCATAGCTCATAATTATATCTAAAATAAAAGTAGCTGCATCTTGGTACATACAGCTGTAGCTTCACACCTAATCATTATTTTAGGGAAAAAAAAAAAAATCTCTTTGCAATTATAAATACTTATAAATGATTTATTTAAATTAATGGAACATACCCTCAATTATTGGTTTTGGATATTCTTATTCATTGTATTTTCAGAGTGAGAACAGATGTAGATCCCAAGGTTAGACAAGAAAGCTGAAGAAAAATTTTAATTCGCATGCTGAGATTTAAATTTACTTATTATTTTGTATCAAAAAAGTCTCTCAGACTTACACAAACAACAGAAGACGTTTGCCTCACAATTCACACTTTTATCCAAGGTATAGGAAGTTAATTAGCTTAACCCTAATTTCATGATATATTTATAATAAAAATAGCTTAATTTTCTGAGGAAATGGGTTAAAATGCTCTTCAGGCTTTATTATAGCTTAATGTTTTAATATACTATGAAGCAAAGGGAAAATGGAGAAGTCCTTCCCCTTGTTAAACCTTTATCATCTAAATAAAATAAACTCATATATAATAAACACTATATAGCAATGTCTGCATGCCATAATTAGGTAATATATTTGACTCCCAGCTACACCCTATTACAACCACCTATTACAACAACTGAACAAATTTATTCTACATAAGTCTTTTTTTACTATGGCAAGAACCTTAATTGAGCAAGAAATGTTTATCTCTTCTGGGATTTAAAGAGTGAGAAGCATAGTAAGTTTCCAATTTCTCTGCAAGCCTCTGAAATCTCCAATTTGTAGGCATTTCATGTCCAAATTTGATGTTGCTCTGACAAGCTACTCTACACTTATCTCCTCAGATATAAATGTTAGATTTTTAAGTATAATCTCCAAATAATGAGTATTAATTAATGATTTTTAATACGATTGCAAATAATTTCAGGGACAGAATTGTATTTATGCAATAAATATCAAATTATGATGTCTGTGATTCTAAAGAAATTTAGTTTCAAGTCAAAAGTCATTTTATGAGTCTAAAAGAAACAATATGCAGAAAATTACATACATTCAAATAAGAAAGAAAATTCATGGCATTCCGGATTAAAGGAGTTTATGTCATCTCTATCCTCCCTGAAACAGGGCCTGATAAAGAATATAGTACCAGAATAAAGATATCATGCATTTAAATATAAAAAAAAAACAGTTTAGAATAAGTTCAGCAAGCATTGAATAGTGAATTACATTCTGTAGTGTAGTTTTATTTGAATCAGAGCAACACTATTTTCTTTTCACTGTCAGACTACTTTCTTTGTCTCATTCTCTTTTAGATAGGAAGAATTGTTTCTTTCTTTTCCCTGAAACACTACATTTTACTGTTTTGCAAGGAAGGAATTGAGTTTGTTACATTGATTTATGTCTAAGTTGGCTTTCTGAAAAAAAAAAGAGGATTTAGAGTGGGAAAATATTCTGGAGTCAAGATATTATTGCTATTGCAATTTCCACAGATCCATGGATTCAGACAATAAATGAGGTTTCTATGGACAATAGCCTAGTCCAAACCTCTCTGCTCATAGAAGAATGAACTAGAGTAGATGGTTCAGGGCTGTGTCCACTCAGTTTTGAATAGTGTCAGGAATGGAGACTGCACAACCTCTCCAGGCAATCTTTTCAAGTGTTTTCCAGCCCTAACTGGAAAAAGTATTTTTCTTAAGTTTGAATAAAATTTTCTGTCTATGAATTTGTTTCCATTGCCTCTTCTCCATTCTGAGAAGAGTTTGGTTCCATCTTCTTTATACCCTTGCTTCAGGTGTTGTAAAAAATTTATAAGATGCCTCTGAGCTTTCTCTTCTCCAGACTGATTAGCCACACCTCTCTCTCTACTTTCTTTCCTTGTATGAAGCATGTCCCCATCCCTTAGTATTTTTTCTGGCCCTTTGCTGGACACTCCCCAGTATGTCTATGCCTCTCCTGTACTGAGGAGCTCAGAACAGAACACAGCACTCCGGGTTTGGTCTTACTAATCTTAAGTTGATGATGTTCCTGCCCATTGCAGAGGGGTTGGACTAGGTCACCTATAAAGTTTCCTTCCAACCCAAAACATTCTATGATCCTGTGATTCTATGATTCTATGTTTAACATGTGCTGCCTGTAACAGATGATATTGGGTGTGAACTTCCTAGTTGTAGAGAAATAACTACCATATATCTTTAATGTCATTACTTGTTGTCCTGGTCTGAGTGAGAAAAGAACTAATTCCGTTCAGTGATTTTACTTCTCAACTCAGTTCTTCTAACTACACTTTCTCAGGCTAGCAGCCTATTTTCACAGACAGTGTCTTTTTCTAGCAGTGGTAGCACCCCATTTTTCAATAAGGTACTAGAATTCAGCTCCTGAACACAGCTCCTGTCTGCTGTGGGGCCCAGTCTCAGACTCTCCCAGTGCCTGTTCTCAGCAGCAGTGGTGACAGTGATGTAATTACCATCCTAGGGGTTGGGTTCAATACTGGTTTTGTATACATTTGTATATACTCCATTTTTATTATTATTATTTTCATTAAAATTGTTCTAGTTTCCTTTTCTAATTGCTAAGTCTCTCTTCCTTATTCCCTTTCTCTTCTCCTTTGGGGAGGGAGAGTGGTTAACAGAGAGCATCTGCTATAAGTCTAAGGGGCTGCCCTGACCCTTAACCGTGACATTCACTCCGGAGAAATTTTCTGTAAAATTTAACAAAAACTGTGACCTTTTTCTGTGCTCACAGTTTTCAAATGTTTGTGTCGGTGTACTGTGGGAATCCTTCCAACTGAATTGGACTCATGAAAAAAGTCTGCAGAAAGAATCTTTGGATCTCCGCAGTTACTCCTTTTAAATCAAAGCTATTAGATTTATTATAATTGCCTATATTGAGATAAAGGGTTGTAAAAGTCTTTTTGAACTAAGTCATTAGGTAATATTAGAGTTTTTCTGATTACTTCACTGATTATTTCAATGTATAATAAAGTCAGCCATTATTTCACTGTCATTTTATTAATCCAAAAAGGAAATAAATAATCCTCTAAATCCTGTGAATAAAGGAACATCAGGATATAGTTCAAACATATGTTATCCTGTAAAAAAACTCCAAACATGTCTACTTGAGAGCAGTAAGATTGCTTGCTGAAGTTAACACACACTTATCTTGAAGAGCGAGGTAAACCTGAAATAACTACTTTTGTCATACAGTTCTCTATTTTAGTTGTTCAGGTCTGGTACTTCTAACAAGGACATAGATTTGCCATAGATTTCAGTATGGGTTATCTATCTAGATCTTCCCCCAGAGTTTCAGCTTGGCTTTTCATTAAGAGCGAAGTGTGTACATTGTTAGCCATATCTGACCTGGTTATGCAATAGCTAGTTCTGATATGTCTAATGAACCAAGTTTATATATTTGTAAAATGTAAACTTAATTACTTACTTAATTACTTCCTTAATTAAACTTAAATACTGCTTTCTGCATTCCTTTCTAAGGAAAGAATAACACACAATCAAAAAAAAAAAGGTATGTTTGTTAAAATGTGTGTAATTGTATTTGTCTAATATGTTTTATGTTATATTGTAACAACTAAGCTACACAGATATGGTGGGGCCTGGATGAAACTGTGGGGAAACTGACTGTATTTCATTCAGAAAAATATGAGAAATACTTTTATTATCTTCCTCTGGAGTAAACTAGTTAGAAAACAATACGTTATCAAGCACGTATCATAAAAGATAATACATATGAATCTATTTTTTGGTTGGTTGGTTGGCCTTTTTTAAGTCCTACAAGACCATAACAAGAACTTGTATAATCAACACAAATTCTTCTTGTAAATTTCATTTGCATGAAAAAACAAGCAAACAAAAGACATGAAAATGCAGCAGATTTTCTAAGCATTTACATAAGAACATTATTAACCTTAGAAATGAAACATTATTAAATATGTAAATTATGTATTCACAAGGCAAGAAACGTTTTAGGTGTGATGTTAGAAATATTCCTAAGAATACAGTATATCAGAAATATACTTCTATTTTACAACTGGTTCTTAACATTTTGTTAACATCTTCTGGTTCCTATCTTATTTATCCTCAGTTAATTAGTAATTCTAGTATCTTTAGTATCCCTGAAAAAAGTTCTCTGAATATTGCTTTTCTCTTGAAATCTCTATGGGTTTCAATTATTAGCCTCTTTGATTTGTCACATAAAATTTTCAGCTGAAGCTTTGCAGATCAAGGCACTTTTATGCTGCAAAAACATTCATTCTACTGAAACATGTTCAAATAAAAGTGAAGGCTGTACTCTGGAGGAGATCCTTGTAAAATTGTATTGAATATAGGTGAGATCAATGGAGTTTGGATATAATCTCTGCTTTAAGGCAGTACATAGATATCCGTTTTAGTTTATTGTCTACTGAAAGTAACTATATTCTATATTCCAGAAGAAAAAATGTACCTCCTGAATCTGGTGGAACAGCTCTTGTGATGTATCTTCTCCTGACTTTTCTTGTAAACGAACAGTTTATGTCTGCATGTTATAATCACTGCATTACATGGTCTAAAGAACATCCCCTTCTTTTCTCTCTATCTTGCTTCTGGCAAGAAATAATGCAGTCATTTGCCATTAGCCTGAACGAAGACATGAGGATATTGTAAATGGCTAATCAGCATCCAACATCTATCAGAATGAAAAATGTTGGCATACATGAATGCTGACCAGGCAGCACCCAGGTTTAGAAACTTAAATTAGCATCTCTGTTGAGCTAACAATATAACTTTTTATTATTATTATTTTATTTTAATAAAGGGATCTCATCGAGAATTCATTTTCAATGCAGGGGATGAATGTGTGTGTCGTAAGACAGTGAGGTCAACTGTTTTACAGAAGTACAAACTCTGGTTTCCAAAGGATGCTTGCAGACTAATTTGGTCTAAATACCAAAGTTTTAGATATCTTTAGTTAAGTGAGATGATTCTTACTTTGACAACCAAACCAAACAAAATTACTATGATAAAAATGGGAAAATGAACTATAGGGAAACAGATAAAAAATGTGAAATAAAGCACTCTAGAAGAAAAATAGTTAAAAGTCATCTTGGTGGCAAACTGGCAAATTTAGTTCCCATTTCCAATTTACCAACTTCTTGGCTTCTTACACTCTCTTTTCTGGCTCAAAATATAGCCCTATAGGTCATCCTTTTCCAATAGTATTTTTTGCTTGCCATAGGAATAGTCTTGTGTGATATCTCTTCTGATTTTCTCACTGATGACACTTCTCAAATAATAATAATTTTTTGGCTTGCTTTGTTTTTTTCATTTCTAAGAATGTACAGTGGGGACACGATTATTATTGTTACTTATTATGTGTTAAGCTTTGATAATGTGATTAAAATGGTATAAAATATGAAGACTTAGTTTTCACTGCTAGGGAATCTTCTATTCTCTAACTATGGAAATACAGGCTCAAAATATTCCACAGAGGGCATGTTACAGTATCTGTGTGCTGCTTCTGCATTTATGGTGATTCTTAGGCAGGTAATAAGAATGACATAGGAATTTAATTTTATGTATAGTAATTACCCAATGTATAGCATATAAAAAACTCTCACAGCATCGGGCTTCTTTACAGCAATTCTTCTCAAGACATGGAAGTGGTAAGACCAGTGGTAATAATTATTTTGGAAGTTAAGTTTTTTTAATGACTAGCAAATCTATGAAATATGGAATTTCATGGTCTTCAGAGTACCATAGAATTTCAAATGGAATTTTGTAAATCATTTAAAATGAAAAAAAAGTAGAAGAATTTTTTTGTTTCAGAGTTGTTTTTTTATTTAAAAAAAACATACTGAGAAATTATA
>WTSP01004398.1:9339-24583 GCA_025331215.1 Actenoides lindsayi | reverse complement strand
ATATAAGCTTTCCCAGAAAAGTTGTCAGCAATCATATTAGTATGCTTAAACAAACATTTTTTCTTTTCTTTTCTTTCCTTTTTTTTTTTTTTTTTTTTTTAAGTACTTTAAAAAACACAGCTAAAGAAAGAAATTATTTTTTTTTTCTGTGACATTCCTCTGTGACAGTATCTGATTTTCCTGTATTTTTCTAGGTAATAAGTGATTACAATAAACTAGGGCAATCATTTTTGTATCCTGCTGCATTAGGATACTGAGAATTTCTTGCCTTTTTCTGCAAATAACTATGTTAAGACTAAAGAAGTCATACACTTGTATATTATCCATGAAACTAATTCTGTACAGAAGTTTTGCACATTACTTAAGACTAATTTGAAAAATACTAGACAATATTTAAGTGACTTGTGGGCATTGGGTAGTCATTCAAATTGAAGTAGTTAAATCTATAACAATTGTAGAAAATAAATATATATAATGTTATAAAATTATGCATTAAAAAAAAATTTGATATGCATATAGACCTGTGATAGATACCAGATTGTGTTAATTTCCTGTTTAAATCTTTAAGATGCTTGTGTAAAAAAATCTTCAGTGTGTATGCTTTTGTAAATGACTGGCCGACATGTTTAATGACAGGAATCTCTCACTAACAGAACAGTAGAACTAACAAGTTTTAAGATTACAATGTACACCTGTGTGGATGTTGGAATGTACTTAATCTGTTTTTTATACTATTGAAAGAGACAGTATCAAACTTGGTAAGTTTTTCATTATTGCATCCTACAAATTCATTTTCAGATTGCATAATTTTCTACCTTGAACTGTAGTCTTGAGTCTGTGTACGGGCATATCTTTTGCATCCAGAAAAGGAAACCCCTAGTGTATTGATTCGAATTTCCAGCAATGCAAATCTAACTTCTATCCCACCTCATTTGTGAATCGACCAGTTCAATGAGAGTTAGAAATGTATAATAGATTTTTACCATGAAGATGGTAAAAAGTGAATATTTTAGCCTACAGATACAGAATCTAGTCTTTTGCTCAGGTAGTAAAAATCTGACATTCATAGCTGATGGGTGAATACTCCTAGGCTTGGACTGGGATCTGTTGCCATTGGGAAAAATATGACAAATATCTCTTGACCCCTTGCATTTTCTCAGACATATGAGGCTACATTTTTGTATAATTTATGTGTATTTATATACCATTTTAGCCTTCAGATTAGGACAATGATTGTCAATGAAATGTTTCCACTTTTCTACAGCCTGAATATATACATATACATACATATAAATCAATACATAAACAAGCAGGTATGGGTTTCTCTTTTCAGTGAGATTGTGCAGTTCATCTAATTAATTTTCATTCTTTATGAACATGAGTCTAGAAACAGAACAAACCAATCTCTATGTGAATGTCTAAGTAACAGTTGTACATGCAACATCATCAGTAGGTAGAAGACGAGACACTTAATCTCAGGGTAGTGAATTCGAGTCTCTTGTTGGGTGCCAAATAAAGAATGTGGTGGTTTGAACCCGGCTAGATGCCAGGTGCCCACCAAGCCTCTCTGTCACTCCACTTCTTCTTCCTCTCAGCTGGACCAGTGGGAAGAAAATAAGAAATTAAGACAAAGGGAGTTTTAAGAAAAGCGAAGCAAGGCCATGTGAACAGAAGCAAAAGAAAACAAGATTTATTCTCTACTTCCCATCATCAGGCCATGTCTATCTCCTTTTCCAGGAAGCAGGGCTGCAAATTCCCCACTTCAGGGGAACGTTGAAGAAACAACCTTGGTACTGTGTGAGCTCTGCCCAGCGGTATCCACAACATGGGTGTGTTATCAACACCTTTCCAGCTCTCAATGCAAAGCACAGCACTGGGAGAGCTGCTGTGGGGGAAATTAACTCCATCTCAGACAGACCCAATACATATACTATTATGAATAAATCACCTCATTCCTTTTGACAGCTTTATGCTGGAAAACATCATCAAGCTGTTGTAAATAGGGATCACTAGGAAGTAAATCAGACTCCAAAATGAGTAAAGATAGATTATAGAACATTACATTTTCTTCTTTTAAATGGAGTTCAGTGGAGATGTTCTGCATCTATGTTATGGTAAAAGTTAATTTTTGTGAAGAAAGTATTAAAGATAGTATTACGCTGAAACAGAAACAAATCCACTTCAAAATGATACTAGAACAATACCTTGGGATCTTGGTCAGGAACTCCCTCTGAACAGTTCAAAATACATTTATATATCTAAGAAAACAGTTCATATGGAGAAGACACATAAACAGGTGAAATTATCTGCAGTACAAAAAAAAATAAAAATAAAAAAATAAAAAGAAAGATTGGATTTTCAGTGGATTAATCTCCATATCAGATGTTTGATTAGGAAAGGAAAAACAATGGAATCTCCTCAAAAGCCAAGTCCTGCTTTCTAGACAACACACTGCATAAACAGCTTTCAATAATGTGCCAGGACAAGACTGGTATTTAAAGATATCTATCTTAGCCAACCCAAATTATCATGGTTTAAATCTACAGCTAAGATCAAAATGTAGAAGCAATGATCTACTATACTTTTGGGGTTTGTAATACAAAAATTTGTTTTATTCATAGTATAACTAGGTTTGCAGATTAATTGCAATTCCTCTCACATCTGAACAAAGCTGCTGCATTGAGTCTTGTGACAAGAAAAATGAGTTAACAGCAACAACTTTGTCTCATGACATGTGCTAATACACAGAACCATACATCTTGCTCTTTTTTTTTTTTTTTTTCTTTTTTCTTTTTTCTTTTTTCTTTTCTTCCCCCCCCCTCAAAAAACAATGGACACAATGTATGCGAGCTCTTAGAAACTGAAAAGCAAGCATCAATCTGACTGGCACTTCATAGCACTAGGCCTCCTCGCAGAGACTTTGGTAATATCATGGTAGGACAGATTCTTAGTGAGAGCACAGTCCCATTCAAATCTAATATTCACACAAGTTTTGATTTCACTGGTATCCTGCACAAAATTTTTACACCTGCATCATCTTCTGAAAGGCAAAGGACTATAGAGAAGCTTGTTCTTTTCTATATTTAAAGTATAGAAGAAAACATATATATATTTCTTTCCCACTGCCAGTTAAATCAGTGTTTTACACTCCATCTGGCAGGAGGTAGAAAATTATGAATCTTAACTATTCCTGAACAAATAAGAGTAAGAGAACCAACAGTATAGGGTGTTTGAAAATCACTGTAGCATATATCTTTGGAAATACGTATTACATTGCTTCAGCACTAATCTGGAAAATAGTCAGGATAATAACTTTAATCTTAAAGGCACGATGGTCATTCTACATGTGGCACAGGCCAGAGTCTTCCCTAAGCTAAAGACACTCTTCCTTCCAGCAGAGCATTTGAAGCTACTTCCTTAGAAACAATCTTTCTTTCCTCTAATATATTCTCATATATCCATAACATTAGCAATTGATATAATAAATCTATTATCAGCTTTCCCACATTATTTCCGAATTCTTTGAAGTTCATGCTATTTATCCAGTTGAAAGCCTTTAAGACCTATATAATTTCCTTTTTCTTCTCTTAAAATCCTTGCTAATAGAAGCTATAGCTGGCATTTATGTGAAAATACTTAAGATTCTAATACACTATCCGAATAAAAGAAAGGTTTTTATACTGAAGTCCACCTTCTTACCAGAAAATACAATAATTTTGTTCAGGGTTTAACTGCATTGTATAGTATACATTTATATGAATAATAATTCTGACCCTTGATTGGAGAAAGTATCTTTGGCAAAATTGAGCTGTACTTACATTTTTGTCCTTTATTTTCTGCACTGGAATAAACAGGAATAAAATGAACCAACATTTAGTCTTTTTAAATTCTATATCTCATGGGAATGCTTTCTTCTCCTTTTGACAAGAAATTTAGTTATCTTTTTATCATACCATGGGTTTCCTTGGTGATAAGTTGAAAAAGAACAAGAAACATTAATAATTGTGTCTGAAGTAATTTTCCTTGAAAATCTATAGTTCTCAAAATACTTTGATATTCAAAAATGTGATGTTAGCTGGATATATGAGTATAAATGGGGAACTACTGAATGCAAGAGAACAAGGAGACTATATTTTGAATACAGTAAACAAGGAAGACACTTATAAATACAATGAGCAGATGGTAATTTAAAATCATATATATTGCCTCAAATTACCAGTTTTGTTAATAAAAACTGAATTTATGTGATAGCAAATGTAATTTTTTGCTAACTGAAAAAAATTAAAAAGTACTTTGAACATTCTCATAAGAGAGACATTGGCTAGCAGAAACACTATTGCATAAATGACAGATTTGGCATTTGAAATTGCCTTTTGTTCAGTATAGTGGTTAGAGTTTTTAAATTTTTCCAATAAGATGTTATATAAGAATGTCAATTTCTAAGTTAAAAAAAATTAATTCTTTATTACCACAAGAAACCACAAAAGGTCGACAAGAGAAAGACATAGGCATTTTGTAACACAAATTATTTTAAAACCGATTTACTTCCATAAAACTTTTGGCTTTCATTGAAGAAACAATGCATTAGGATTTTAAATTTTGTTCAAATGCTTCACAGTTCTTAATAATCAAGATTTACTTTCTTAAAAGTTTAATGTTCCTTTCTGCTGACGTCACTAGCATAAACTCAGAAACAGATCAGATAAAAACTGTCTCTGATCTATGCTCTTCTGATTAATGGTAGTGAAGTGCCATTTAGGATATTGTACAAAACACCACATATACAGGCATTCTTATCCTGGTTACTGGAAAATGTAAAAAGAATAAAATTGTTTAGATTTGCAAAAGTCCATACTGCAATGTTTCAGCCAAAGGTATCATAAAATGTCTGCTTAATAAAAGAGATATTATGTAATTATGATGTTAATATTTAATAAGTAACATGAAAATATAATTATTGGAACATGCACAACATGCCATGACACAAATGAAACTATAGATGTGGATTATTCCTAAAAATATTTATGGTAATATAAGGAATAGTTATACGGGGTTTTTTTTGTTTGCTTGTTTGGGTTTTTTGTTCCTATTCATTTCCATTAACAAATAATTACAATGTTTACAATGTTCAGCCAGTTCAGACAGATATTGTTGGACTTTGCATTTACTAGATTTACCAAATTATCTTTCTTATCAGGACCAGAAATAAAATGCATATATCTTGAGCTAGGCTTGATTATTCACTAAATTTTATTTTAGTTTAGGTCTACATAATGTGTAAATTTTTTAATCTCATCTGAGTTAGGCTATCGAAAGTATGGACATCTGAGCAACTTAGTTTAGTAACTTCTTCCATAAAAAATGAGGAGAGAAATAATTTCAGAAATTCATTCATCTCATACTAAAAGAATTATAATGTGTTATAACAGAAGCATTTTCAAAGATTTTCTTTCCTAGCACCGTCACTGATAGTGGCCATTGTTCTTTTTAAAGCTGTTTGGTTTGCAGTGAGATGTACATTTAAATATAGTAATTTTTCTTTTCATCATAAGTGTGTTAAAAAGGGACATTCCACATTCCACTGAGAATGTAATCTAAATAATCATAACTGTCTTATCAGTCATTGAGAAACACTGATCTGGTTAAGCATATTAAACGTACTACTTACCTACCAACTTTAAAGTATAATGTCTTTTGTCACTTCATTTTCTAAACTCTTGTTATGAAAGCATCAGCCAAAAGAATACTTCACTGAGCACTTGTCAACAGTCTGCATAACACATTCCTTGGACATTTGAATCTTCTGTCTTTCAGGTGAAGGTATCTTGTCTAGAAGATTGCCTGAATTTTGAAGCTAAGCAGGATGTATGTGTAATTACTGAACAAGGTCACACTCTTTCTCTTCCCCAATTTTTTTTTTTTTTGGACCTTTTCAGATATAAACTTTTCTTTTTTTCCACCACCCCACCCCCAAGTGGTTATATTATCCACTATTTTACTATATTTTTTTTTTTTTTTTGTATATCATAGAATCAACTTTTTAGGAAAATTTGCCTTTTTTTTTATCAACTATCACACTGACTTTGAAATACTGTGATTGAAAAAAAATACTTTGCTATTTAATGTTCAAGCAAAATAATTAAATTCACAATAAGGTGTAAGTCTCTGTGTAAAGATAGACTTCTGTGACATATCTTTGCTCCAGTAAAGTGAATACATGTATTCTGTAACTAGTTATGTAACTAAGATTACTTAACTAGAGTACCCCTAAGTGTAAATATTCAGTAATACACTTCCAAAATGATAGCCATATTCAGAAGTAATGGTGATGGAAATAAAATTATAGAAGCAAAATACATATACAGCTTTGTTTTAGATTTAAATTCTCCATGGCCTCAGATTCTTAAACATTTTTAGACATCTGAGCACAGGAGAAATCTAAGTTTAAAGAGACCTTCAGATACTATTGACATAGGAATTAAGAACATAAAATTATATTTTTAATTTTTTTTAATTAATTAATATTAAGTGCATTTTAACATAATATGCATGTTTGCTCAGGACAAATGCAGAGTAACTGGCAGCACTCAGATCTAACACCGAAGAATACAAGCTAACAAACAAAATCTGCATGTGATAGTAGAAAACAAACTTGGACATCTGTTGGAAATATTTAAAGCAATTCTCTTACACCATCTCTGTGATAAGTTCTACACTATCTCTGTGATAAGTTCTACACCATCTCTGTGATAAGTTCTACACCATCTCTGTGATAGTGTAAGAGGTGTAAATTTATCTTTTAACTTTTATTTACACTTCATGAGCTATAGGACTAATACATGTTCAAATAAGGGAATTAAATAACATGGAAGCATGGCAAAGCATTTAGTTCTACAAATTAGATAAATGTTGTGGAAAGTGCATCTTCTACCACCCTGTGGCAGTTTAGAATCACTGCATATTAGCATACCTCTTTAAATGTATTCAGTTTAATTCATACTTCCTTAATGAATTCACTCACAAAGCAACAATTCACAAGAACCCAAACTAAAGGATCCCTGTGCAATTCAATGTGTGCATATGCAACTAATAAATTGCATTAGAAGTATATGTCAAATTTGTAATGTCGCCTTTTTAGAAATCTGTTCCATTTTTAGGAAAATGAAAATATATAGTTACATCATCTTGTTATTACAAATTTATAGCAACAATTATATTGTTATAATTCATAATTTCTGTCCTCTTAATGTCTAATAAGAATTAGATAAGAATAACTCCTGTAATTTTACAATACTGACAGTCTGAAGCAAAGTCATTCTTCCTTTATGAATCAATATCTATTATTGTCATTCTCTGGTATTACAATATTGTTTTTACATGGCCTTTACTTGCATACATTTTTGTTTTGCAAACTATATACTCAGTGTCAAGATCATACAGGGAAAGATAAATAGGATATTAAGTTTATTTTGCTCCTACATGATGGCATGCTTATAAAACGTATTAATATAGCAAAATTAGCTTCATAAATGTTCATATTTTCATCAAATATTCTTGATTGTTATGTAGTTTCACTGAAATTTCTGGGCTTTCTTTCACAGAGTATATTAATAACACAGTAGTTTAATCTCAACATAACATTAGACAATTTCCTCTTCTCCTGTTTTCATCAGGAAGCCCTGGTCACTTCAGCAATTTCAGTAGTATGCTAATAAGTTCTGCAGTTATGGAGATGTACCTTCTTTTTCTCCTTAAATATCTTTCATTGTCATAAAGTGCTAGGGAAATCATAATGAATCAATCAAAAACTGTTCTGAAAATCATACACCTTTTCTAGAAATGAAGTGAGGCCAGTTCTGGAAAGAAATTAAATCTTGAGTTTTGATCCTGGGGATATATTACTTGTATTTTACCACACTTGAAGCTTTGAAACAAAATGTTGTAATTTTTTCTCGAATTACAGACTAGCTGTTTGAACATTTTTATCAAATTCTGAATACTTTCAAAAGGTGAAGTCACCCATGATATACACCTCTATGCTTATAAGCTTAAAGAGTGAGGTGAAGTGTGAATTTGATATGCTTACAAGACTATGCTTACAGAAAGATAAAGATGTTATTAGTTAAGCCATATATAAAGCTTGAACTCATCCTGTTCAAAAGAAGAAGCTCCAATGGTGTTAGCAGTGATATTTTAGTTGAATGGAACTGAGAGGTGAAACCTGATAGTGAGCTTAATTATTTTCTAGTTATAAAAGTAAATATTGTTATGATTTAATTCAAATAGTAGTACATCTATATTCATTATTATCATAATTCATTATAGACAGGATGAATGACCTCCTGAACATGTACGTGATGGATATAGTTTCCTCTCAAGTATATTTGTAGCCTTTCACTCTCTTCCCAGCATTTTCTATATATGGAGTTCTGTTTAGATTCATTTAAATATTTCTGTATATCAAGTAAATTAAGTTTAGTGATTTGTATTCATATAGAGAGATTTCACTAATGAATAGGCTGGCACAAGCTGATAGTTTGTACGTGTGTCTGCATTTGTACTACATATGGTGTGAAACTACCCATGTGTTAAACTGCTGAACAATGTGACAAATTACATTTACCATGCACCTGTGGCTACCTCACCTGTTTTGTAACCACTGAACCCTGTCCACCAGAATTTATTCTAACATTCCAATTCTCTAAGCAGCTTCATACAGCATATAAAATACATAAAACCCCGACAGAGAATTGTTACCACGTAATATTTCCCCCCCCGATTTATGTTGACGTGAGCTTCAGAAATGAAAAGGAATTGTACCTCTTATCTAATATGAAGTATAATAGGATGTTTATCACAGAAGGATGAATTTCAGGTTTTCAGTTCCTCAGTGGGTTTTAGGAGCATAGATTGGAATTAATGTTGCAGTATGGGTATCTTGAGATTCTTTGTGTCTTTATCATTTATTTTTAAAAGGTGGTTATAACCTATCTTGTTCTGTTTTCTGTCTTTCTTTGCATTGTGTGAACTAATAAGACATTCTCTCTGATTTAGATTTCTGAATCAAGTCCTCTTGTCCTTACCATCTATTGCCTTATTATACTTACAGATATATACATTACTTTGAATCTTATTGGCAATTAATTAAAAACTGCAAGAAGAAAATAAATTTATTTCTAGGGTTCAGAAGGAGGAAAAAGATCATCTTTCAGTCTTTCATTTAATGTCCACAGAAGCCATGATGCATGGAAACAGAAATGACACTGATTTTGGTTTTGTTCTTTGCTTTTGTTGTTGTTGTTTCACCATTAGTAAAGATCATTTTTTTTTAAGGCAGTGATCATTCCATTTGATTCATGAACATTGCTCAGAGAGGAAGAAGAGGTGGATTTATGTATTGATTGATTCTTGATTTTGATAGGTATGAGAAATACCAAGAGTTTTTTAAGATGGCAGCTCACCCATTTAAACAAACAACTCTACTCTACTGAACTTCAGACTGTCATACAAAGTCTCCCTTTTCATTATATACTTGATAGTCCTGGGAGACAAATACTTCTTTGTAGATGCTATAAAGGTGATACATCTCTTTCTTATCTGCTTCAATATATGACACTGAGGAAATCTGTCTGAAGTTCTTCCCAAAGTTTTGTTCCCTTTGCAAGTTGCTGTAGGCCTGTAACTTGACCTGTGGTTCATATAGTACTGAAGAAGCACTATAATATAATGAAATAAATTATAATGGAAAATTATGAAATTATTCAGATATTTGTTCTCAATCTCTATGGTGCTTTGTCCTAGGATTGACTTTAAAAACTAAATATTGTTGTGTGAAAAAATTTAGTAACTTCAAAGATGTTATAATCTCATTTTTAAATGAATGTTTTGTCTGAAAAATTCAACTCAAAAGACAATCTGGAATATCCTCTCAAGTGAGAAATAAAACAAAGTAGTCAAGAAGAATTTAAAAATTAGGAAATACAGGAAAGTTTCTCAGTTGCCATGTATGGTAGTTGATTTGAGATCAGGAACATCTTTCCATAATAGAGTATGTGCTAGGTTTTGTTCAAAGGGCACAGACACAGAGATGAGGCAGAAGCTGTGCTGCACTCTATAGGAATACATGATCATGATTCAAAGGTACATTGTCATGTGTTCCACTGTGTTTTAGACATAGTCAGAGACGTCTGCTGTTATTTCCCCATTATTCCTTTATTATAGTAGAAATATCCATCCCTGTACTCACGACATTTCTCTTCTGTACACACAAGTTAGGACTGGGGAAAAACAAGATACACGTGTGAGCTAAACCTGTATATAATAGGACTGTAGATATCTGTTTCTCAGGTTGTGCTAGTAGAAAATACATTGTAATTTCTCAGAATGTTAGAAAGAAAAACATGGAAAAAACCTGTTCATAAATAATAAAATATAGCCCTTTTCCAGCTCAGGAAAATGCTTGTTTACAATATGTCCTTAATTTTTTGTTAGTACTCTGCATAGCTGTTATTAAAATTTTAATCCTTTTGAAAGTGTTAAATAGAAAATAGAGAATTTCAGTTGACAACACATGTTTACCCAGCTTATAAATAAACTTTGCTTCTGGCTTAATGTATAGCACTACAGAACATTTCACTGAGATATCAGAACCACAGTTTTGTACCTGTAAGAATGGAAAAATATGTTTCCATGAAAAAGCTGAAGACATTTACCAGAATTACCAGAACATTTATCTTACTAGAAGATGAATATGCTCTCTTGATTTGAACCAATTTATTTAGTGTAATTGTTAAATATTGACTGATTCATATTTTTCTGTTGGAATTACTGGCTAACTTAAAAAAAAAAAAAAAAGAATTATTTTGTCAAATTAGGCATTATAAAGTATTAATGATCAATATATTACTTAAAGCCACAGGCAACAGTCAGTTTCAAAGACAATTTTTCTTAAATGTTCATAGTATGTCAGTATTTATTTTAATTTTCTAATTACATACTAATTATGTCAATTAATGAAAGAACAAAGATTGATATCAAATCTGCTAAATATAGTCAAACTGTAAAAGAAAATGGTCATCAAAGCAGTAGATCAACAAAAAAATTTAGGTAGATTTGGGTGGGGCTTTAAGAAGCTAGTTCACTTTACATAACCAAATTAATTAAAGAAGTCCAAGCATTAATGAGAATCAGTTTCTTAATGTTTAGTTTTTCAATCAGTAAGCAGGATGAGTCTTGTAATTAAAAGGTATTAAGGAGCTAAAAACGGCAGTGTCTAATAAACCCTATGACAATACTACTCTCATTGGAAGTGAAAGTCATTTTAATCCAAAAGTGACTACAGCATATTCCAAGGAATGAAGGGAGAAGGGAAACAGATATTTACTGCATATTAGGTAATGTGAAAGCCTCTCTGATCATTTAGGATTGGTAAAACTGTTAAAGGCCTCAGGAAAGGTAATTTATATTCAGCAAATGTGCCCTTCTATGGGTTTACACACATGACAATTCCTACCTGGAGCAAATTCTAGATTATTTTTTTCTAATGAAATATTTTGCTCTGTTTTCCAGAAAGACACAGTGTATAAGAAAGGAAAATGGTAAATTACACTTTGAATCTAATACCTGAGCAATTCATGCTTCCCGAATAAAGTGAATAGCTCAATTCAAGGTATAAAATAGATAATAATACTTAGAAAGCTAGAAATGAAAATATCGAAGAGATACACACTGGGTATTTCATCAGTCTCTATTACCTATGACATGTGAGAAAAATGCTTAAGAGACAAAAGATTCTTTCAGAAAAACACGACCATGTTATTTTTCAAAGAAGTTTGAAAAATTTGTTGAGAAATTGCTTTGTTAGCTAGACTTGCATCTGGAGAAGGGAATTTGCTGACTAACTATATACAATGAAAGTTGTAGAATCAGATCATCACTGATAACCACATTATGTTAAGACATCAAGTTTAAGGTCTTACCAAACTTGAAAAATAAACTGAAATGTGTATTTTGGGTGGAATCTATATTACAAATGTCAGTATCTGCAACTCATGTGATTAGTCTAGGCTTCTTTGTAGTGTTAGAAAGATATTTTTTAGACAGGATTTATCTTGTCCAAAAGTAGGGATGAGACCAGGTGTCTGAAAATCTCTACCTGACTTCCATGACTATAAGGGTTTCTACCTCAGGGAAAAGACATTTAAACAGCATACATAAAGTTTGGAGAAATTACTTCTTCCATGTGTGACTCATCTGGGTGCTAGTTTTGACTTTACTCCATCTTCCAGATCTCACGTAGATAGTCATCATTGGTTTCACCATCAACCACAGAATGGCCTAAGCCCATTCTACTCAGGCAACCAATCACTGAAATAGCTACAACCACCTTGCACAGCACTCCTCTGAACTCTGTGTCATGTCCCTGCATCTCTAAATCATCTCTGCTATATACTGTAAGGGACAAGCCATCCCTGTCAAAGAACCCAGTTAAATGGACACTGCTTGTCTACCTTATAAATGCATATATTCTTATTGCTGTCTGCACAAGTGTTAATTTTCTACAGGACTGTTTTGTTGCTTGGTTTTGTTTTATTTTTACGTGAACTAATTTTGCTCAAAGAAAATTATTGGTGTGGATTTAAAGATAGCTAACTCCAGAGATGACTTTTAAAAATTGTATGAATGACTCTATACCAAATTAATTTCCTCTACCTTTTACAGTTGTCAGATTTACCTCATCCAGCACTATAACTACTAATACTTTCACAAACTCTATCACCAGATCACAAGGCATGTAACATCTTTATTTTTCATGCTGCAAAAGCTGCATGAAGCCCCTCAGGGCTGTGTCACAGCATTCACAACATTGCAGACACAATGAAGGGCAAAAAACAAACAAACAAAAACATTGAAAGCAATAATTATTTCTCAGGGCTATAATCCCAACATATTGGCTTGAAGGAAATCTACATTCAAATGCATCGTTCATCCACGTTGCTCTAGAGGTTGTCCCCTCTGCCTGAGGCAGTGTAAACAAATACTATACATTATCATTCGGTTTCTTTTCCACATGAGAATTGTGTTGGTGTATCCCATACAACACAGAAGTAAGGTTATGCCTCTTAAATAGATGCTGGTGAGCATTGTGCTGTTGACATGTAGACACGGCTCTTCAGGACATGGTTTAGTGGTCATGATAATGTTAGGTATGCAGTTGGACTTGATGATCTTGGACATCTTTTCCAACCATGATTCCTGGATTCTGGGATTTTGTGATTGTGCCACAGCTTCTCTTAAAGAAAAATAGAGGGTTGTCTTCAGGTTGAAGACCGGGAAAAAAGTCATACATTCTCAATGGAGACAGTGGTGGGTTCAGACTCCTGAAATAAGAGTGTGACAATTTGCCAGAAAATCATACACATCAACTTTCACAAGATAAAATTAATTACTCAGTTTTCAGACTCATCTATAGTGTAATGACTAATTGTCAGGGAGCAACAAAAATGGAGCTGATCCAGAAACAGGGTGAGTCAAGAGTGACCTCAGTGCAAGGAGTGCCTCCAGTGATGGGCCACAGTCCCACAAGACCTGAGTACAGCAGCAGAGCCAGGGGCTGGTAACAGGGTCCATTGACAACCTTGACACAGTAAGTGGTGAACCAGGACCAGAGTCCATCCTGAGTGCCCAGTTAGAAATAAAACGAGTCAGGGCCAGAGACAGCACTATAATACGGATCTAAGGTCCATCCAGAAGGGAGAGGCAGAGACAAGACTGGATACTGGCACTTGCACAGCATCTCTGGGATAGGGGCTGATGGCCCTGGGCTGGGCTAAAATGGGGTCCTGGACCATGGATAGGGTGGAAGAAGGCACCAGGGGAGCTTGGGCAGGAATCATGAAACCTGTGGTTGTCCTCAGGGCCTGGACAAGTAGAGAAGTTTTTCAGGGTATAGACATGCAAGACCAAGCCTCACCAGCCTCTGTCTAAGGACATCATTGAAATCTAGATCTCTGATGGCTTTTATGAGTAGTCTCACTGCTAAGATTTATGCAAAATCTAGCCTTCTCTGATTCCTCTGTCTTAATAATAATGATTATATTGTCTTGGATGAATGTAACAGATTTTATGTCCTAAATGGGCCCAGGAGCATATGCTGTGGAGTAGCAACAAATCAGACATGCTGTCATAGCTGGGTTCCTTTTGCTAGCTTTATGTAGCTGCCTATTTTCCTATAGGTTTTCTGTTTTCTTCTTTAAAAGTGGTTATATCTCTCCATTGACTCTATGAGGAGTGTAAACACTTTACATATTCTGTTTGAGTCATTTTACTGATGCTCAGGCTTTTAGTTGGAAACTTAAAATAAGTAGTCCAGATTTGCCTGTACTGCAGATGTTATAAATCGTATGTGCTGCTGTAAAGTTTACTAAAGACAAACATAATCTCTTGCTGGAATTCTGTTTCATAATGGATTTTTTGAACTAATAACGATGGACCATTTGAAAGCTCAGATAATATTCCAGTACTACAACAAAATTAATTGTTTGTGTCTAATTGCTGTAGACTAAAAAAATAAAATAATCATCTTTGGCAAGGTGATATTGTAAGGAAACAGTCATAGGTACAACACAATCTTTCATATGCATTTTGCTGTTATCAGACATACATTACCTTACCTTATTATTCCCTTACATTTCTATAGCCTATGTTTTCAAGGATTTCTATTCCATTTTCTTTTAATCTTCCACTTGTATGCTACATAAACCACTATCCTTGCTACTGGCAAAACCACTTTTGTGTAATACAGTTGCTGCTACTTCTGTTGCTACAATTTTCTGAAACCAAGGTCTGGTTTTGAGTTTGCATCAGGATCATTTACTTTGTTTCCTTGCTGCATTGTTTCTTATATCTGTGAGCTTGTCTTTTGATCATTATGATATAATTGCTATTTGTGGCAGTTCAGTAGCAGTACTTGTCACCTCCCTTTTCATTTCTGTCATGCTACGCATAACTGTTTCTCACATTACTTGCATTTCCTTCCTACAGCTACAGTTGTGAAAGTCTCCCAGGCTCGCTGTTCATCGGTTTCCTGGTATTTATTTTATTTCTGTATTTTTAAAAATCTGTTGCATCATGTAGAGGGTATATTAATGAAGGGTATATTAACAGGTAAGGAAGAGGAGAGGAGAGGAGAGGAGAGGAGAGGAGAGGAGAGGAGAGGAGAGGAGAGGAGAGGAGAGGAGAGGAG
>WTSP01004397.1:86158-123786 GCA_025331215.1 Actenoides lindsayi | reverse complement strand
TATAAAATTAAAAAAAAAGTAATAAAAGTGACTAGTAGTCAGGACTGTAAATTCTTTCAGGGACTGTCTTAACATACAGCCCTTAGGGCTAAGGACTAGGGCAATTTCTAAATCAGTTTTTCAACTAAAGGACTGGCTGCATAGGAATAAAGTTGATATTCACACTACATACATGTGCATCGCTCCAATCTTCCTTTAGAATCAATGGGAAGAAATACTCAGTGCTTTGGCAGATTCATGTGACCAGTGTTAGATGTCTAATTGAGAGTAAGAGGACAGGCAGATTAAAGCTGTTTCTCTTCACAGTGACAGGAACTTTATGCAATTAGCTTAGCCACAGAGACTCAACGTTTGAAGCAAAGGATCCCAGTATGCTGGAGTGTCTGTAGAAGTCACTGTGTTTTCGTAATTCTGACTGAAGTCCTGTCGTAGCCGGTCTAAATTTTTTTTTTTTAATCTGAAGATTTTTTCCATGTACAGCAGGAACCAAGAAGATTTTACAAAAGCCCTTGCTTTTATTGCAAAAGGATTTCTCACTCCACTTTTTCTCTATAGAAGTATCGCTGCACCTATGGGACTTGGGAGTAGTTCAGGCAAACCACAAACAAGATGCGACACAAAGTCACTGCTTGAAACCTGGAGAAATGATGAGTTAGGATACTCAGAAGGGTAAGTATGTCCCACCAATCACATAAACACTTCCTTCAGCACATACAGGTGCAATAGATGTCACAACTCCTCCGAACTTACTGTGTCTATCTAGTTAAAGCAGCTGTCTTGTTACACCTGTCCTGATAAACCAGCTCTCTTGGTAGCGCTCATGGAATCAGTCCCTGATCCTCATAAAAATGAGCAAATACCACACCATCTTTGAACTCATTTCAGCACATCCTTCTCCAGTGCAGATTTTCTTTCATGCTAGGTCTGCTATAAGGCTCTTCCATGCTCCACGTCCATATTTCTCCTGTCCAATATTTTTTCTTTCTTTCTTAGTGTCTTCTCACAACTCTCTTCATTATATCTTTTTTTTTTTACTACATTTTCGCACATAAAATATCCTTCAGTCCTCTTCTCACTAAATTTTACTTTATTTAATGCCATTCTGATTTTGCAATGCCACTACAGAGTGATTGGATTTTATAGATAAAAACAAAAAGGAAGACATTTTTGAAAGATTAATATAAATTACTTCCATTTTGATTTATTCATAACAAATCTGTAACATTAATTTCTAAGATTACAACAGACTCAAAGTAACAAAAAGCATAGAACAAAGAAATAAGTAAATTTAAACTTTAAATATTTGCAATATTCACAAGTTATCTGCAATATTACATCCATGAAACTGGTAGAAGTGTAATCTGAATTAACATTAGGCCATATTTTTGAGACAATAATTCTAATTCTTTCCAAAGAGGTATGAAGCATTGTTAGTGGGCAAAGATGGTCAGGACCTGCTAGTTTACCTCTCACTTAATTATTTTTTTTTAAAATGAGCCAGTGTAGGTGAGGGGGAAGAACAAATACAATCTGTGTCTAAAAAAAAATATAAAATAAAATCTTTTTAAAAGCATGTATCTCAGAAACACAACCCCTGTCATGGCCAGCTTTGTTCATAGACTCTGGGGTGCACCTAGTTGTATTTATTGATTGATTCTGGTACATATATGTTTTACTTAAGTTCTGGATGTACAGGAATCAGGTTACTAGTCTTTCCTAAGAATATTGTTAAAGGGAGTTACTTAAAACGCAAGAGGCAGACTATTAAGGGCAAGAATTCACGAGAAAGTAAAATAAAGACAAACTATTTGTTATTAGCATGGATAAAACACCATAAAGAAATAACTAAAAAACTTGGTTTTGAATCATGAAGAGACCTGAAGTGGGCAAACAAAGAAAACATTACATTGCAGGACAATGTTTATAAAAAGCTTCATCCACAAGCTCCATGCAAGTTGATCTGAAAGACTTTTGCTGAAACATCAGGAAGCAATACACAGAGTTGTTCTAACCCGTCTACACACTGTCTGTAAGGATAAAAAAATACTTTAATGTGCAAAATGTCTTGCTCAGAAATATTCAGCACAAATACTTTGTCTGATCCTCATCTCATTGCACATAAGCTTCTATCAACCATCACTTTCATTTCTTTCGTTCCAAAGTTAAAGAAACTTACAACTTCACTGCTGTTGCAAATCTTTTTTCCACTTGCAGAAGCAGAATATTTGTTTTCTTCCAGAAAAATTGAGCTGTATCCTCAGCAGGTATAAACTGCTTTCTTACCTCAGCAGTATCAAACTCACAGAAGTGGTACATAAATGCCCCATCTCACTCTACAAATGAATACAGTCTCTGTTGCAGAATACATGAGCAGACAGTCTGGTCTCACTAGTTTTTGGATCAGTACTAGCACAGTGTCATGTCAATCAATCTCTATGCATACTTCATCTTGATATATCTACTGAAGATTTATCACTGATGTGGCATTTTAAGACAGATTGTCAAATCATTAATATGGTTTTACAGACTGATATAATTTCAGCCTCTTAAAAAGTAACCTATTGTCCAAAATGATAAAAATTCTAAATTAATAAATATGTAAACATAGTGTCAGTCTGAAGAAAACAGAGGCTGAAAGTTATGTGCGGTTTTTGGCCTAGAAAATGATATTTATATCCTATGCAGTAAAGCACATTATATATCCAGTGTCGAATTAGAAATATTGACATTATAAGTGTCAGGTAGACTAAAATGTCTATTCATGTGAATGAAGCAAGAGCCAGAGCTAGTCAGTGTATGTTTTTTTAAACCTCCTGTGGCTGCCAATAACCAATTAAAATAGTATTTTCAGCTTCATGAAGCCAGTAGAAAGGAAATGAAATAAGAAGAAAACCAATGTGCAAGACATAATAAAAGCATTACATCTTAGCAGCATAGAGATAAACTGGACAAATGGGACAGCACAGAGTGACTGTGACTACATAAATAATGCTAGTACAAGTGGCAAACTAGCACTTGGAGACCAATTGGAGCTATTCCTGTCTAAATGTGCTGACTTAAGTAAAACTTGCAGGACTCCATTTAGCTCTACAAATACAATAGTTTAACATTCTACAGCACTCATGTCTAACATATGAGAATCATTCAGAAAATTCATGAGAAAAATCTAAAAAGAAATAAAATATATAAGCATGAGAGAAAAAAAAAATCCAAAATAACAAAACCACAAAAAAACCAACCAACCAAACCAAAACCAAAACAAACAAAACAAAAATCTCAAACAAAAAAACCAAAACCCAAACAAAAAAAATCCCCAAACCAAACAAAAGCAAAACCAAATAAAACCAGTGGAAATATGATATTAATAAATCTGGCAGCCCAAAGAAAAAGTCAAAGCCAAATTTCACAATGTGCAGAGCCATTACACTACTCATGAAAGAGGTGACAATACTTTTTTCAATATATTACTAAGATTATGCCCCCAATTGTCATTTCTCAACCTCTGTTAAACTTTATTCTAGTGCATTTATGCTTTGAAGGCAACAAAGTACGTGAAATAAAAATGACTAAGTATGTTTCTGAAGCATAGATACAGACCTCTTTGCACACAGACCTGTCTGTTGTCCAAATATGGTGCTAATAAAAGCAAGACAAATACAACTTTGCATACTGGAATTAAACTGATTTGACAGTGGTGGTAATTGGTAAATCTGTTTCCATTTGGTGCTTAATGAATGAGGAAAGCAAATATGTTACATATATCTGCAAACAGAAGGGATGCTGTAATGAGAAGAAAACACAACTACCTCTGAGATAAAGCAGCATCCTGTATTCCTTCAGATAGCCAGAAGGCAATAAGCAGTTTGCTTTACATATACAGCACTGAACAAGTTTTCTAGCTGAATTATAATAACTAAAACCTGTTACTCAAGAGCCTGCTCAAACCAAAAGGCAAAGATTTCCATTGGTATCAGTGGGAACTGAATCAAGCACCACAAAAAGCATGCTCCAGTCACCTCCTTGATAACAATGTATTTCCATCTACTGCAGTGAATACATTCCATATTCACTGCAAATAGACGTATAAAACTAATATTCTGTATGTTCCTAAACAAGTCCATATCAAAAATCAATGGAAAATTCATAAAGATTCAAAAGTATAGCATGCTAGTAATGGTTGTTAAATCCAGCACTTTACCCAATTCTTTGTGAAATGGCAAACTATAAAACATGAATGGAACAACATTGTTGCATTAAACACAGACATGAATTACAAGAACATTAAAGTGGCACATAAAACTTATGAAAATGTACACTAAGTTTTTGAAAAACTTGTAAGATAGCAAAAAAAATGAAAAAACACACATCTGCAATTGAAAGCCTGAATCAGTAAGCAGGGATTCCAGCAAACTCAGAAACTCAAAGCATGGCCAGACACACTGCCAAATCTCCTGGAAATAAACCAGTAAAAGATTCCTTCCTGTGTGCTTCTTTCAAAAAATTATTTCATATGAAAGATGACAATTTTATTCCATTTACTGAAATGAAAAAATATTAAGACTGAAAGTGAAAAATATGAGCTCTGTAAGAATCAACTATTAAGCAAAAAGTCACAGTTCCACCAATCAAGATGTGAAAGTTCTGGGTAAAAGGCAGTTCTAGTTCAGCAATTGGAAATAAAACTACAACAGCAACAAAATAATAGTAATAATAACATAAAAATTAAAATGAAAGAAAGAAAATAAATTAAAAAACCAGAAAAACCCAAACCAAAACAAAAAAACCCCTCAACAAACAAACAAACCAAAACAACAGAAAGAAATAAGAACAGGAAGAAAGCAGATCATCAATATAAATAAAAAATATGTAGAAAATTAATGTGGTTATATTAAGAAATGATAGGAAAAAGAAGTGAAAAAGCTAAGGATGCCATATTAGAAATAAAAGAAATCTAACCAAATGTGGTCTAGTTGAACAACTATATGAAAATGGTCAAAATACAATAATGAAAAGCAGAATGGTCAATAACTAATTTTTTTTTTGTCTGCATTTTGCAGGAAATAGAAGTCTCAGCAAATGACAGTGATCAAATAAGTATCTTAAGGATAAATGCTAAAAATGTAAAAACAGCATATACACAGAGATAAACATTTTCAGGCTAACAGGTCATGTTAATTCAACCTAAAAATTATGGTGAAGTGATTTTTGGTATTATTGCTCTTTTTAAACCATTTCTTACAGCTATTCACGAGGAATGAAAGACTAACCACATTTTAGTAACATGCAAAAGGGCAAAAATGAAGGCTCAGGTGGTTGTAGGCTGATCAGTGAGACACTGAACTTGGCAAACAGAATAAGAAAAACACTACTGGAGTCAATTAGGAAATAATCTCATTATAAATTAAATTAATCTACTCAAAGGTCCTGTGAAATCCAATTTCCTTCTCTGACGGTTGCTTCTCAGTATTAGGAATTCTTACTACATTCACTTTTCTGTAGCTCCACATCCAGCCTTGGCAGTGACTAGAGATCCTACAACGTAGCACTCCTGCACAGATGTCCAACAACGACCAGGCATCACTTCTACATATTTCTTGCCACAGACTTCACCAGGCAGAGCAAAAAGGCAACAACAGCCTCTGCAGCTCTTGAGCTCATTCTCCTCCTGAAGTCCCGTCATATTACATTATCTCAAACATGCATTACCATCTTCTCCTGTTGGCCTCTGCTTCTCATACACAGCACCCAAGATCCCCAGCTGAAGACTGCCTCAGAACACTTGTCACCTGTGCTCCTCTGATGCATGTAGGTCAAGGCTTTTCTGAATATGATGCTCTAATACAGATTAGTCTGTGAGCTTACTCAGCTATTTATTAAGTTGTTGTTGGGTTCAGCTTTATCTGAAATACCTCAATCAAAACGTTAACCTTGTATTTCATAACTGTGGCTGATCAAATATTTAATACTTTTTAATGTTGCAGTGCATATCTGAAAGTACATGCCCCCAGTCTTTACACACCCACATATATGCCCATAACAAATCCTGTGCGGTCTTACTACTATTTCATTGTTCAATATATTAATCTTCAGTTATTTTCAAGATTTATTTGCAATTAAATTTAAGTGCTGCTGTTATATCTTCCAAAAAACTAACAAACAAACAAAAACACACAACCAAACCACTAATGGAAATGGGCTTAAATAAACAGAAATTTCAGACAGTTCACACCTTATGTGTCCTCTTTTCTACAGTATTCAACTTTGACACACAAAGCTTGCTTGAGCTGTTTGCACTTTTTTTTGCAGGGGCAGCAGGGAGAAGGTAAAGAGCTTAAGGTAGCCAAAGTTTGGACTTTTTAAAGTTTGTATTATTTTATTAAGAAAATAAACTGCAACAACAAAATGATCAAAAATTATGTAAGTCACCACATTAATGCTAAATATACTTGAAGGAGATGGTGGCCTTGGTGGCCCGTATTTTCAAAGCCAGCCTTGAATTTCCCACCCGTGATCATGCTGTAGTCTTGTGACAGAGCTGTTGGTTTCTAACAGAGCTCTTCCCTTCAGTGGAAACTTACTGTACTTGGGAAATTCAGAAGTAGGATGCATACCAAGGTAAGTATATGATGTCAACAAATCTCCATATAAAATGCAACCTTGATTCCATGAAAATGTGAGAGGTTGTCACATGCACAGTATGCATCATTGCCCTGTTAAATTCTCTGATTGTACTCTTGGAATGAGTAATCAGACCCACACAGCTACCTAGCATCTGAGCAGCCTTTTCACAAGATGAGTGAAGCTACTCAAGTGCATCTGCAAAGGCACTGCAGTTACTCATGCAAGGCACCAATGTTTCAGAGGCAAGGGAGAATTCTTTACAGACCTGACTGCTGCTCCAAGTGACACCTCTCTAGGACCTCTTCTATATGAAGAAGTTATCATGGCCAGCTGGTAGATTCCTGCCCTGCATTTCAGCGCCATAAAGGCGCATACAAGTAGACGACTTCAGCAAGGACCAAACTGCTGGCCATGTAGGATAGAAACCATAGGTTTAGACTGACATTCATTGGAGAAGAAAGGAGCCACTAACTGACACAAGAAGACAGTTTAAACAGGAATCAAGAGACAGCATAAGTTGCCATATTCCGCAGCAGGACACGTATTGCTGCTAGTATAGATCTAAGTGTGTATGCATTAAGTCATGACTTTGATTAAAGACAGGTACCTTCAGCACACCACCACTCCCATGTAATTTCTAAAGATGGCTTACACTGAAATATCAGCGTTCTCTGCCAAAGAAGTTCGATTTACCCCTGACATTTCTCTTTTCATCCTACGCTGAGTCAACTCCAGGGCTCCTTTGATGATGCATGTTAGTTTCACTAATTAAAATGGCTAGACATTAAATCAGCACAAGAAACAAATAAACTTTTCCGGGGTTAGTGAATTGACTAGTGCTACTCTGTATCCAGACTATTACCAGAGCTGATGAAAAGGAGAAGAAAATTGTATAGTGAACAAGAACTGGCTTTTAAAAATATTTAGGAACCCAGTGGCAAGGTAGAAGAAGCAGTAGGCAGAGAAAGACATTATTCCTCTTTCTGCAGCAGGAGGATGATACTTTCTCTTAGATTTCACATTAAACCATACCTTAGATTAGATCAGATCAGTGGAAGGATGGACTGATTATCCTGAACTAAGTGTTAAATGAGCAATAAAACCGCAATGAATGTTCAGAGAACATAGCACTAATTCCTGGTGCCTGTATATTCTCTCAATGCATAGTGCTCAGAGCATCTCATTAACAAGAAGCCGTCAGATTCTCCTGCTGGGAGCAGCCAACAGCAAGGAGCAAACCTCAACAGTTATTTATTCCTTTATTAGAGATTCTTGAACCCCTGTTAATGAATCCTTTAATTTGCCTTTCTGTTATTATGGCAAGTAGTGGTAATGGTTCAAATTAACGTTCCCAAACACACATCTCATTAAGTGAAAAGGCACACTGTTACAGTCCTTCATCAGCAAGATAAGGAGTGACTGAGGCAATAAGCCACCTCAAAGCAAGCTATAATCCTCAAAGCAAGTTTAATTAATTTGCAGGAGAGCAGGAGAACATACAGGAGAAAGTCATCATTATTAAGATGCTCTGTGTAAAATATACTGTAAGGTATGTCTAAATATATATTATCCAATTAAAAAAAAAAAAAAAAAGTTGAATAGCTTTGAGACCCACTTCTGATACATAACTATAAAATTTTGGAGTATAGCTGAACTAGCCCAACTTGAATTTTAAAAAATAAATTACCATTTCTTAAGAATGAACTCCAGCTAGCCTCCTACCAGTTTACAATTTCAAGCACAAGAGGCTTGGGAAGAGGAGGAATACTTTAAACAAACAAGTTTATTCTGACATAATTCTTTTTGCATGCTCTGAAAAAAAGCATTAGGAAAAAAAAAAGTTTAAAAGGCCTTGAGGTGGGGGGGAACAACAACAACAAAAGTATAGATTAAAAGGAAACTGTATCTACTTATTTTGAACCTCAACATTTTTGCCCTAACCTACTGGATTTGCCACATGCTTCTAGTTGACTCTCATTTCACCAAAATGGCTGGAACATTTTTAATAATTTTTAATTTGTAAAAACTAGAGCTGATAAGTGTTTAGTGCATTGTCAGGGTACAAGGAGAAAAAAATGTAGTGCACAATTTACTAGGGCAATTTAGACACTGCTGTATCCTTCCCCTGAGCTGGTCTTTTCGCCCCTCAATTGACCTTTCCAAGAAAGAAACAAAGAAAATGCTGCAGGACACATGGCAAAGCACTTCCACATAGGCAAAGAAGGCAAGGTTGTTCTTGGGGAAATTCATGATTCTCCATGCTCACTGGTATTTCAAAATACAGAAATCATTATCATATTTAATTAGATGCTAAGTCAGACCACTAAATAACACAAAGAGAAACATTCATCTGAATATTTTATCAGGATTTCTTAGAATAAGATAAACAAGCAGTCCCTCATCTCCTTGAGCTTACTGAGCAACTAATGCCCCGAGAGTAATCCTTCACTGATGCCACTTAATTATAAAATAAATTCTGCCCTGCCATATGTTTTGGGGTTTTTTTTAAGAAAATAAATGAGTTCCCTAGAAGGTTTCAGATTGCAAAAGAACTCATTTATTTTTATCTACTAGGTCATATGTGAGGTTAAGAACAATGCCTAGGGCAAATTTTAAAGATACAGTTTCATGAGAACATAGTTACATAGCCTCGTGTCAAAAGCCAGTAGTCTTCATAAGGTACTAACAAATGTTTTACATCCAAAATGAATTTTCTCTGTACAGTGTTTCTCATTAATCTATTTTCTTTTGTTTTCCATTTTGCATAAATGTATAATCTCATACCATTTAGCACATAACTAGTAAGGAAAAAAAAAATCCTTTTATACTAAATCTAGGCAAAATTTATATAACACTGAGAAAATTTCTCACGTTCTTCAAATGCAAATTTTAAAACACAGCAACCATAGTAAAAATTGTTCTTCCTTTAATTCAGCTTCAAAAATTGAGCTGTAATCTTCCCTTGCCTTCACTTTGCACTTTGGGCTGTTTGATCAAAGTCAGGCAAGATAAAGTTCTCCTTCTGCCTTTCCCCAGTCCCCACCCCCTTCACTCCACTCCCCAATTTTTCAAAACTGTCTAAATGAATTTTTCTACACAGACAACTTGTACAAAGATGTCCCAGGCAAGCAGGGTTGTTACTGAGATCCAAGCTAACTTATCAGTCATTTCTAGAAGTTACTCCCCTTGCTCTGAAGGTACACATACATCTTTTGCACAGCAGACTGACAGAAGACCAAGTGACACTCTTCTGAAACAGAAGTATTACAACACTTAGGCTTCAGATCCAGTATATGTTATTAAGCAGACCTGTTACACTGGAAGGCATTAATGATTGTCAAGTGAGTCTGACACAAAGGCAAATACAAGCCTCGTTAAACATGAAAGTTGTGCTAGCTCCTTTTACAATTCAATCAAGAAGTATAATCGAACCTGTATTTTATAGCAATATTCAGGATTGAATGCAGTCACTACTAAAAGGCATTGGAATTCATGGCAGGAAACACATATAAGTGTAACCTAAGAAATAACGACACTCTCCACATTTGAGGTACAAGATTTGTGAAGAATTTGAAGGGTGAATGACAAAATGGACTACAGTTATTTGTTTCTGCTGTGTTCAGAGAAACATGACTGTGCACACTCTAGAAAAAAGCCAGCCTGAGCCAAAACTAAACTTCACTGGAATCAGCAGCCTCTCTCCCTAATGGGGGTGGTGGCAGAAGGATGGCTCCAAATCTTAGGCAACTCCAAATCTTAGGCAATTCCTCAGTACAAAGTAAATACCAGTGTCAGGGTGGACTGGATGAGAGAAGTGAAGACATGTGATAGTACTGGAATAGTAACATGTGTAGATTGCTGCAGATGGTGTAAGGAAACTGAAATGAGACTCTGAATTAATCAACACAAGACCTATGGGAGAACTGCACATTTTGCAGAACAATACAGAATATTAACTAGAAACTTCTCACAAGGCCAGAGCTAGTGGGGAGAGGAGGGGATGGTATCAGGTAAAATTGTAAAAAAGTCTATTTTTGCACAGCAACTGCAGAACGTCCACAGATGTGAGAAGACCATTTTCCCACGCCACCCCAGCCTGGACAGCCAAGACTAACCTTAACAATATAGGACTAGTAATTACCTTCCTGGATATTGCTTGCTATGGCAAATACTATGGAATAATGACTCTTTCATATCTTTAGAAATCTCCATCTCAAAAATAGTTCTGTTCTTGTTTTGTTCACACTGGTACAATGTGACATAACTCATTGTTTCTTGACTAAGTTACCTGTGGCCAACTTAAACTGATCTGGTGTTCTGCCAACACCCCGGGTCATTAATACAGCTGTTTTGTTCTCTAAATGTACTTGCTGATGGATTTATGGGCAGGTGCTGTGCACACACTCAGCCTTTGTTTTCCTGCACTACAACTCCAATCCTTTTCATTTGTCTTTTAGGAGCCCTTGCCTACTTCTCTAATTTTGGTTAACCTTAAGTATATATAAACAGAATAACACACACTACTACAGTTTAAAGTCTCTCAAGGACCTTATGCAATGCTATCAATAGTTCTCTGCCACTACAGGACATGCCTTTTGAGGCACCATGGGATCATATCTGTCTTTTTATGTAGCTGCATGATATTGGCAGCTCCCAACTGGAATCCAGTCTGGATCCCAGAAGGCATCTTTGCTACCTTGTTTATTAAGACAAACAAGGCATAAACTTCTTTAGAGGCTGTAGAACTGCAGTGAGTATCAATGGTGGAAAAGGGATTTATGAATTTCCAATAGCATAAAATTTTCACAACACTATTTTGTTTGGTTTCTAAGAAAGAGGAATTTGGGGAAGAGTTTGATAAATTCCACTAAGGAGGAAAAAACCAATTGTAAACTTAAGCTGACCCAGCTCCTGGTTGTGAAAAACATTCCTCTGGTTTAGAAGAACACCATCTTACTAAAGCAGAAACCTACAGGTGCAAGCATCACCCCACATTTTTGTTTGGATGCTGGACAGGTAAGTGATAATGGGTGTACTTCTCTTGGCAGTGAAAATGGAATAATCTAAGTTTATTGTAGCATTGCCATATGCCACTTTGCAAATTTCCCTTCTCTACTATTGACTGGGTAGAGAAGGTAAAACCACGTTAGGGGGCTACAAATTGCCATTTTCACAACTGAATAGGAACTTTTAACTATTCAGAACATACTGAAATCACATTGCACAGTTATTAGTTTATCAGTACTGAAGTGTTAGTACAAGAAGACAGTAAAAAAACATATGTTGTTGGAATATTCTACGAGAAATAGCTATATATCAAAAGATATTTCACCAGGGAGGGGGAATTAACAGTGCATTCTCTTTACTGTCTTTATGAGAGCACATCTGTGGCTCAGGGCAGAAAATGAATTCTTTTAACAGCTCTTCAGGTATGTGAATCCCTTGAGGCAGATGTGCAAGAAACTTGTACTAGAATTTTATCCACAGGCCATAGCACAAGTATGGTAATATTAATGCTCTGTTCAGATGGCCCTGGGAAAAAGGTAACTACAAACAGCACATTAAGGAAAAAAAACATCAGTGCATCCAGTTGAGACTATGAAAGGCTGCAAACATCACTCCTGAGAACAAGCAGAAAACTCAACAACATATTCACAGTAAACAGTTTCATTCTACAAGGTAGCAGGGGCTACATGCAAAAAGTACACAATCGGTAAGAACACCACTTACATTATTGGGACTACAGCACCCCCATAACTGGTTGCTAGTTTCTGAATCTAAAACTCTGTGACATACAATGACTTTCACCATATAATGAAGCATTGTGCAAATGCTTCAAGAAAAATGTGTAGTGAAAAGGACATACTAATATCAGTTCTATGTACAATTACACAAACCTGCTACCAAGTGCAGCCATTCTAAAGTGTGGTGTCCATGGCCAAACACATGGCACCGTGGAAAAGCTTAAAATTTACAATGGAAGTGCAGAATAAGGAAAGGAAAAATCCAATAAATTCTGTGAATTAATAATTGTCATCTATGCCAGACAGTGGAAAACAAAGATTTCTGTTGTGATTTAAAAAGCAGTGAATATTTTTTATTTTGCAATTTTAAGCAGAACAGGAGATACAAAGCTCTGAAAAAGCACTAACTTACAGAGAAACCAAATTAATCTTACTGCTTTTACTGTATCAGTTTTGCAAAAGGCCATATTTTTCATACCACAAAATCACAGAATGATAGGGGTTGGAAAAGACCTCAGGTCATCTAGTCCAACCTCTATTCAACAAAATCGTCCACAGCTTAACCCATAGATATTCAAAAGACTTCATCAAAAGCATAAATTTAATTGAGCATATTCTTTGCTAAGATTTGGAGTCCAGATAAACAGGATGGAGAAAGAGGAGAGAGAGGGGAAAAAAATCAAAATAATTTTTTTTAGTCAGCTACTGAGATCCATACAATGTGCATCAATTCAACACACAATTCCATGGGACTGAGGGGAGGCTGTAATAGCTCTGACTTATGCTGGCAGTATTAACAGAACAGTACCATTTGATGGTCTCATGCCTCATCTCCTTTGACAGCTTACAGAAGAGAAAAATCAACATGAATGCACAAGATATCCCACTTCAGGTGGGCCAGAGACATAAATATAAACCTCACACTAAAAGTTTGGCCCTGTAGATAAGCACTTCCATTGGCACATGGAAAAAAAATAAAATTCTCACAGTGTATTTTTTGACTCTGTATTTTGAATCTCATTTTCAACTAAGAAACAAATAGGGAAACAGAATTATGTTCCAATGCTAAATGTAACATAAAAATGAAGAGACTAGAACTTCAAATGCCTTACTGTACTTGATGGGCTATGAGAAGAAAAAACAGTGTTCAAGGACCGTCACCGCTTCAGCGTTGATACCTGAGACAGTGCTACTGTTGATCACAGCTTGCAAAGTACTGTCCTACTGTGCAAAAAGTACGATTATCACAGACTTTACCAGTAATTCTGCAGCCTTTAACAGATTCTTCCTGGCATTGTACTGAATAATTATTAGACTCATCAAAGCACAAAGGACCATATTGTGTAGCCAAATTTGGGATCATCAAAAATTTTATACTATGGCAACTTTTGATAAATTGTCACGCAACATTTGCCTGTTCTACTGTATGCATTCAAACTTTGAGAATACTCCAGGACAGCCTTCATAAAAATCAGAATATTAGAATCCCTGATATCAGGCAATACATCTTTGGTCAGGAATAAGAGAAATAATTATACATAATGTTCAGTTTAGGGAATCTGGAAGGCAGGGAAATCACAGAAGAGCAAGCTAATGTTAGAATTTGGCTCAATATTACTCATGAACAAAGACCAAAATGCAGTCTGATGCAATATGAAAAGAAAACAGATTTCTCACCTTGCTCCAGCAATAAGCTCTTTTTGTCCTGGGTCAAATGTTAACTGTGAGAAGTCCACAGCATTTTCTGCTCTGAATACATGTAACCAAGGGGCAATTTCTAAAAGCAATCAAGAAATACAACCGTTACTGTAAATATCATAGTTGTAGTACATCAGGTAGCAAACATTACATTTGCAGATATTGTGCAGCTGCAAGTTTCCTCAGTATGGTCCTCTAGTGGAAATATAGAAGACTTTTACCATAATACTATGCAATTTACACTACAGGCCTATAAAATATATAAAGCAGTCACACACTTGAATGAAGTATTTAAATTTTGGTCTGATTTAAGTCATATGTATTTTTCCTCCTTATATAAAACAGAAAACACCACATGACAACTACAATTCACTGGTACATACTCAAGTGAAGTCAGATTCATTTTCCATGCATTAGAAGCAGCTGAGGACTTGTGGTTTGTCATTTTTGCTTTGTTCTTTAGAAAAGGATCTGATCAAGTGAAAAATTAATGAAAAAAACAAGCAAATTTCACTTTTCAGCATTTTCACAATAAGAAGGTTGAGATGTGAGGGATAAAAATGGAAAATGCTTGACATTCAAGTGAACTTTTTGGGTTTTTAACTGTTCCTTCTCAGACTAATTTAGTGCTACATAAAACAGGGCAGACAAGTGGGTGAGTTGTTGAAAATCAGCAAGGAGTATTATGCATGTTCAGAATATGAGTCTATTTCTGCTTTCCAAGTTACATACACATAAATAATTGCACACCAATTCCTAAATTATTAGTAGTATTTATTTTTGAATTCATGTCATCAGCTGGATATACAACAGTGCAGCTATATGAACACAAATGTTGTTCTGGGAACACAGCATCTGTTGTTTTTTCCTTTTTTTTTCTTTTTTTTTTTTACATAGGCACACAGAATATATAACATTGCTATAACAATAGAAATAGTTCTTTTTAAAAAGTGTAATTATACAAAATCCTCACCCTCTAGATGCCTCTCCCAGTTCTCAGGATATTGAGGCATTTTTCTTATTTGTTTTTTAAAAAGTAGTCACAAAGTAGTGGTCTAGGACCTATGTGAACAGTGAAGAGGACTGTGTGCATGTGGCAAAAAGGACTGTGGAACTCTCTGAAGACTACAGATGTGAAACACTCAATAAAAAGACCAAAGGTAAGCACATGGTCATGACCATTTAAAATACAGTGTGGACACCAACCCCTCTGAGAGTGCCACGACAGTGTAATTTTTTGATACTGGTATCACCAGCTGCAGCTGACATTGCCAACACCCATTCTAAGCTCCTTCCTTCACTCGTGAGCATACTTTTTATTTTGCAAACATCAGGGTTGATATAATCCATGGCTGGCATCTGTTTCAGGATGATTTGTAGATAATTTAAATATGAAAGTTTTAGCACAAGGAGGTCATCCGTTCCTAAGGAGAAGGCCTAGGAGAAAAAAGTTATTCTGTCTCAAAAAGTGTTCAACCATTGCAGAGAACCATTAAATGCACTGTGTGGAAGCTGCAGCGTCATATACTTTGGTAAAACAGGTGGAACCATGCAGTAGAATCACTTGGATGTTAAAAAACTAACTTGAGTGCTTTTAATGACACTCTGTATGCATCTGGGCAATTTCAGATTTGTAATGCCAGTTCGTATATGTTCTGTAGAACTTGCAGCTAAATTCACTGTTGGTTCCATCTGCACTGGATAGGTTCTCAAATCAGGCTCTGAACGTTGGTCAGGAAAGAGGATGGGGCTGTATATTAGGTAACAATGATTACAGCTGCCATCAGCTACTAATCCAGATGCAGTACAGAGAACCTAGCAGGATTCCATAGAAGGCGAAACAAAATACACATACACATGTATATGTTACAGGTCTGTGTAGCCTTACATACTCATTTGTTTATATTTACATGTAAGGCTACACGGGCAAGCCCAAAAGAGGTGTTTCTTAACCTTTTTGCAATTGATTTTGCAACCTTAACTTTTCAGTCATGCATTTTGTATGAAACAATCAATTGCAAAGCTCTAAAAAGTGAAGACATTACATAGGACATGAAGATGAGGAAATCTACATGTAAGTCTTGAAGAACCTCGAGGACATTTCAGTACACAGAAGTACTGCAGTGCCATAAGACTAGAGGGAAGGCTGAGATTCAAGGACACAATTGTCTTCCACTTGTCTTGCTGTCTCAGCAAGGCACAATAAAACTTCAAGGTACAGAAAGCAGGTGATTGAGACCATTTTCAGGTTTGGAGCAAGGGGGCAGGGGTCAGGCAGGGCAAGGCAAACCCAGGCTAGAGAACAAGAAGGGTATGAGGACTCGCTAAGAAATCTCTCTGAAATCTGATTGCCCTCTGTCCCTCTAAAACATAAATTATTTTATCCTGTCTTTGTTGCATTCAGCAGTGTTCTTGCTTGAGGGAATAAGGTCAGGAAGAGCAAATGGCAGCCAGACTGGTTTATTTTCAGCAAACACTCTGAAACTGTATCTCTTGCGTGTCACAGTGGGATCATATGTAACATAGGAATAAGCCTTTATGGGATAAAGCTACAATTTCGTGATACTTCTGTAAGGAAAAACAAATGTAAAAACAATAAAACAAACAAAAAAGAACAGTCAAAAAACCCCCATGTAAACAGTAAAAGTCTTATTGGTGAAATTATGCTTTGAGTTACAGTACAGAATATTTATGTAACTAAATCAACAGAATAATTAGACTTATTTCCATCTAAATGTCAAAATCTAGCTGAAAAGCCTTAGGTGAAACAAGACCTTTCAGTTCCATTATGAGCTATCTCCTCTGAGTCAAAAATGCACAACAAACTAATAAAAGTCTATAATTTTTTTTCTTTTAATTAAAAACTCATGGTAAAGCAGTATCACACACCAGGTCCTTTCTATATATTCAAGACATACTTATCCTTACAAAAAAAAATATTTTTTTAATTGCTATTACAGGACTGAAATCTGCAGGCCTTATAACTCAAAAACATTCCTGAAAGAAACTGCACATTTTACCATGAAACTAAAAGAAGGATATTGGAAGAGTTCGATTCCAAGAAAGCTACAGCTCTCTTTCACATGCTGTGAACCCCATGCTGTGGGTTTTCCTGTTTGTTTCAGGTTTTAGGGTGAGGTTTTTTTGATAGCTTAGATTTAATAGGAAATGAAGGTTTCCACAGCTCATAAACCTATGGCAAAGCAAATTCACCAAAGTCCCCTCAGCTCCTAGGAAAGGTCAAGGGAATCTCCTAAAAAGAGCTTTAAAGACAAAGGAGCTTAGCAGTCAAAGCTGGGTAGGATGTCGTTAGATACTCACTAAATAAATAAATAAATAATGGAAGTCCAGAAATCTGTCTTGGTGTTACTTTAGTATCTGCCCAACAGGCTGCAGCTTGTTTGGTTTACATTATCCACAGACTTGCCAAGGGCTGAGCTCTACAATTCTTCACAAATGAAATAGCAAAGTTCTCTCTAACCTAAGTTTCATTATTCAGCCCTTCCAAGTAGACTGACAGTAAATAATAAAATAAATTGAGAAATGACTAGTAAGAAAGAGAACTGTATGTTTAGAACTGAACTCAGAAGCGATCTTTAATAGTAAATAATGAAGTTAAAGACAATAAAGACCTTCTGATTTCATTAAAAAATTAACATAGATATTAAAAATTTCAGTAGCGTTCACGGCGTATGTATGTGACATCTCACACCATGATGTCCATTTTTAAAATACTGAGCATGAAGTTAAACATAGGCACAGTACCACCTTGTTAAAAACTGTCCTAGCAAAGTAATAATCATAATAGTAAAAATAATAGTACATCAGCTGAAAACTAGCAGATTTGCAATATTAACAGAAGTCTCTGGGTGGCATCAGTACAACAAATTAAATAATATTAACATAAGAAAATTAAAATATACTACTACATGCTGAAGTTACTTTATAGTTAAATGTATCTAATCTAAGGATGATACAATAATCTCTGTCTTTCTGAAGCTGTATAATGATTTTAGCCTAACTTAGATCTTTTCTTCCTGTGATCCTCAAGTTACATTGCTATCCTCTTCAAAGGAAGTGATGTGCCATGTTGACTCCATTACATCACCCCCCACTGTCCTGGTGCCAGTCCCATTAACCCCAGGGGAATCTCTTAAGTGAAGTGTCACGGCTGGCAAGAGCTGATCCACCTGCTCACTCATTCAGCACGCCCTGTTTTGGGATTTATTTGCAACATTCACTCTTTAAGGATACATTTAGGTGCACTTGTAAACTCTCTGCTGTGACACTTCAGGACTCCACTGTCCCTAACTATTTTAAAACTAGGACAAAGAAAACAAGATTTTCTTCAGTAATTTCTGTGAATTGTTGGTATCAATTCAATGTGGTTGTTAAGTCCTAATTTTAAAATTGCTGTTAGAGTATAAATATATCCATGAATAACAAATTCACTCAGAACAACTTTAGGAAAACAAGCATTGCTCTGTGTTGGAAAGGAGATGAAAAACAGCACTCCAGAGCCTGTTGCATCTTTTATGATTCACTTTTGTCTATACTTTTTCCTTACATTTCCAATCACCAGTTTTTTCCAGTTCTTTTACTATATTCTCTCCTCACAGAATACCTGGAAGTGTTCAAAGCCAGTCTGAATGGGGCTTTGAGAAACCTCATCTAGTGGAATGTGTCCTTGCCTATGGTAGAGGGGTTTGACCTACACAATCTTTAAGGTCCCTTCCCACCCCAAACTATTTTATGATTCTATGAAATGCATTAAACACACTCTTGCTAGTAAGTCATTGACTCACTGCAGATGAAAGAAAAAAAGATACCGGAGACTTAGCAAAGAAAGTAAATATGTACACAATTACTATTTCACAAGTTCCAACAAGAAGAAAAGGGAAAAAAAAAAAGAAAAAAAAAAGGAAGAAAAAGGGAAAAAAAAAAAGGAAAAAAAAGGAAAAAAAAAAGGGAAAAAAAAAAAAAAAGGGAAAAAAAAAAAAAAAAAAAAAAGGAGGTCTCCTTCATGACTGATCATCCAAAGGACAGCTGTACTATTTCTGAAACCAATCACAGTTCTACCCTTCTTATCTGAAAGGAGGTAAGGCTTGGTTTGTCAAAAACATAACTTATTTTTCTAGGACGTATTCAAGGCATTTGTTGCTCAGCATTCATGTACAGTGACTCCATGTTTTAAATAAGAAATAAGATATCTCTAAATAAGAAAGCTGCTACAGTTACAAACATGTAAGTGATGATATAAGGTATCATACACAGGTGAGGTTTTTTCCCTCAGATGAGCTTCTCAGAACACAGCTACAAACAGACACTTTTAGCTCAGACATCAGGGCTCGTCCAGTTGTCATTGTAGTGGAGAGAAACCTACACTACACCTGAACAAACTACCTTGCACATTTCCCAGGCTGCAGTGCCATGAAGCTCCACAACTATGGTGGTTCTATTTCTGGTACATAGTGTTTAAACCCATAGAAATTCAAGTCATTCTTCATATATTTGTACTTAATGTACCTTACTGTACATTAATGAATGACTTAAAGCCATTCTTTACATATTTGTACTTACTTTCAACCAAATACTTTCTGTCCTAGCATAGCACTGTTGCAAAACAGGACAGAATGGGCTTTTCCCAATGGGTATAGTCCTGTTGGATGCATTAATCAAGAAACCATTAAAAGCACTACTACTTTGGAGAAAGACAAGTAAAAACAAGACAATGTAAACAAATCATGAACCAAACCCCTCATCTAACAAATATTGTAAGCACAGCAAACATTTTTCCATTTCTTTTACAGAAAAGACTCATTCTAGAAGTACCTCAGCAAAACCAATATGCTATTTATACTCACCTCAAAATCTGAACACAAGCATCTTCCCTATACTTGCTATTCCTCCATAAGGCCCATAGTAGAAGCTGAGCACTCTGAAGGCAGCAGCTCAACAGAAAGCAAAGAAAGCCTGTCCCTTACAGTCTGCTTTTCCAAAACCTGTAATTCCAGGCATATGCTCTCTATTTGCAATGGTATGTTGGCAGATCTGCCTCCAGGACCATACACCTCCTTGGCTTTATGATCTTGACTGCTTAGGCAGGTTGTCTTGCAGGACTCTGTCTCTAAGGTGACTGTGTCTTACCCATGCTGCATAGCTCTCTTCCAAAAGAGGTTTGGGGAAAAGCCCAGAGGCAGATGCTGTAGAGTGCTTGTTGCCTCCCTGTAAGATGCAAAGCCAGGAGCACTCAATATAGTTACAGCCTCAGGTCAACACCCAGCATTCATTAACCCCTTCTACATGGCTCCTAATGCTGTCCTTCTTTACCATGCATTTCAGAGGCAAAGAAAATAATTATTAATGATTCTAACAATAGTAGAGCTTAAAGATAGTATTGGCATTGCATTTGAGTTTCGGAGTTGAAGTATTGTTATGCTCCTTATGGAGCAAGAAAACACTCAAGTTATCTGACCCTTAGATGCCAAGCCCATATCTACTCCACCAAAATGAATTAGAGGCCAGATGTATGCCTCCTCTGTAATTTTTAGTATACCAGAAGGATAAACTACTGAATTAAGAACCTTAGTCAAATGGTCAAACAAGAAAAAAAAGCAATTCTCTAACATTTAAACCTTTCAGAAAGAGGAAAAAAAGCTGTTCTAAGAAAAAAAAAAATAAAAAAAAAAATTCAAGTCAATCCCAGCCCAATGCCCCTGTGAAATTCCTGGTCCACCTGTTACAAAGATTAGAATGCAGTTGGCATGCTCACTTTTTCATATAAATGGTACAAATATCCAGATGTCAAGGCTAAGAAGGGTTATGGATGTAACAGATCTAACAGTTTTTGCTATCAGAAGGCTATAATAATCTAAATGCAGTACACCAGAAGCAGACAGGATGCAACATATGCAGAGAAATGTACTACAACAACAAAAAGATGTCATCAGCTGATAGTATTTAATGATTCTTTGCAAAATGAAAGGATTAGGACAGATAGGTCTGTTACAATACACAGTACTGCATTTTAATAAAAATGGCATTGCATGTAGCCCTTACCATACAAAACATATTTATATGGGGGCTGTGTACACTGCTGACTTTAGTAATACAGAATTAAGAGTATGTGGACATCATAACTGGGAAACAAAAGAATGTGCTTATACTAGCTAATCCCTAATTAAAAAAAAATTTCTTATAAAAATTAAGAATATTTTTAATGTAGATAATACTTTGAAAAATAGAGGTATTCTGGTAATTAGACTGTAATTAGACAGTAAGAACTGCACAGTTTCTGAAATAGGGATCCAGGAAGCTATAAGAAAATAAAACATCATTTCTTCCTGCCAAGGAAAAAAAAAAAAACACGGTTGTTTAGGCAGAGTTAGCTAATGTAATCCAATCCTCTATAAAAGAAAAGATGGAACTACAACTTTGCCCAGTACGATTAAATCAGCAACCACAAACCAAGATTCCTCTTTTAAGTCTTACCACACTACATTTGGCTCCTCTTTGGAAACATGAAAACATGTCAGATCTCCATCTGTAGTTCAGAGCTCATCTTTGCTTATAGGGAGGGGGGAAAAAAAAGAAAAAAAATTTTAAAATAATCACAACAGAAAAACAAAATCAACCTCAAAACTAGAGCTCCCTCTCAAGATCCAGTATTCTGGAGGTCTGTTTAGATCACAAACAAGACACCTGCCTTCCTTCTAATAGCCAACACAATTTACCATATTCCTGAAACTTGCCTTTCCTTACAAAGAGAATTGCAGACGCCAAAAAATACATAGCTCTAGCCTTATCTAGAAGAGTTGCCAGCTCCCCAAACACCTCTCCATTTTAAATCATCTGCAATAAAACAAATCCCAAGACCATAATCTTCTTGACATTTTACAGAAAGTTCACCACCTGCTTATTGGCCCTTCATTTTTTAAACAACTAGTATAGTTTCAGAACAATTTTGGAAGTAATGAGGCAGGGCTACAAGTAATTTATTTATTATTATTGGGAAAACCAGAAAATAAAGCATACTTAAAGGATATGTTTCTTGACTTTAAATGAGTGAACTTGAACTTCTTTCTTAAGCCTACTGTAAACTTCCTTCTTTCTACCCAGCTCCCTACATCTTTCATTGCTTCTCTCATTGGGCACAAAGTCACTGCCTTGGCTGTGCCTACTGCTCTCCAGGCAGGGCAGGCACAGTCACCACAATTCTCCTGCTCTGCTTCCCTGACCTGCTTTTACAATCCACTCTAAACTCCAAAACATCCAGGTCTAAAATCCAGCCTGTATTCCTGCTTTCTTTGTCCTTTCAGAGCTTCCCCAGCTAGAAGTACATATTTATGCATTCTTATGTGTGTGCATATGCCTATTACTGGGATAATTAAAGGGAATTTGGGTTTTGACTGTCTGTGCCCTCAGGGAAGAGACAGTAACATCTGCTGCAATGCCTACTTATTTCTTATTTTTCTGAACAAGGGGTTTGAATTGTTTACGCTTCATTGTTCAAACACACACATTGCATACAAATACAAGAAGGTGTAAGGGGAAAGGACACTAAACCCCCACCTAGATGAAAGCAGTTTCAGTGCTACAAGCACAGTTCTTATACACTCAGAATCACTTGTGAGTTCTGTAGAAATTATGCAGTGACAAGATATCAGCCATACTATACAATTACAACCCCTTTAAGTTTTCTTTCTCTTATACATGGAAACAGTGTGAAACTAAAGCTTCAGACCATTCCAGAAAACAAAAACAAACCAAAAACACACACACACAAAACATAAACCCCAAACAAAAAAACCCATGCCACAAAGCCAAACCAAAAATAAAACCTACTTTGCAGAGTTACATGAGCCAGCTGGAAGAGATCTCATTAACCACCCTTCCCACTTGTGAGGAAAAAAAACATTTGACTCAAACGTGGCATACCTGAACACAGAATGGTAGGGGTTGGAAGGGACTTCTGGAGATCATTGAGTCCAACCCCCCTGCCACAGCAGGGTCACCCAAGGCAGGACACACAGGAACAGATCCAGGTGGGTCGTGAAAGTCTCTAGAGAAGGAGACTCCACAACCTCCCTGGGCAGCCTGTTCCAATGCTCTGTCACCCCCACAGTAAAGAAATTTTTCATCATGTTGAAGTGGAACTTCCTGTGTTTCAGCTTGTGACTATTACCTCTCATCCTACCACAGAGCACCATGGAAAAGAGACTGGCCCCTAATGTTATAATATTTTTGAATTATACAGTTATTGAGGATATATATATGTATTATTAAGGATAGCATTGTAGTTAAAAATATTAAGTATGCTTAACAACAACTTAAGTTGCCAAGAACTATGCTTAAATATGTTCAGGTACCTGATCTTCTGCACCATATTTCAAATAACAAATGTCAAGTGACTGTCAAGTAAGCCAAGAGTTGAAACAAGATTTCCAAATCCCAGCCAGCTTTAAAGCAAAAGGCCTACCAATCTTTACTGATTGTTCAAGTTAGGAATCATGAAAATATCATGCCAGCAGACAACAATGAAGAAACAAACAAAAACTAAGGGAGAAAAGCAAAGCCAAAACTCAAGCATCTGAGTGTAAGGGGGCTTGGGTTGGTTTAAAAAAAAAAAAAAAAGTTTATATTTATGTTATGTTTAAAAGAAAACCATAACACAGTTTGGGGTTTCCCCCATGATGCATTTGAATGCAATACAAACTCAGGTCTGCCTACTTGCAGATTGCAGTCAACTGTCATTCTTACTCTTGTTTTGTCACGGCATACATCTGTTCTCATTATTTTGTAATGGAATGTTCATATGTATCAACCTCAATGACATCACCTTAACAAAAACTCAAATCCACTACTGTAGAAACACAGTAGGGATTTCAATCTGCCCTCTCGCTGTTTAGATCATCCACTATCTCAGCTCTAGGAAACTGCTGTCCTCCTAGTAATCTTTTTTTTTTTTTTTTTTTTCTGAAAGCTGCCAGAAGCAGATTTAACAATGTTGCTCTTCTTGAATTGTGTATACACAACAGATAGGAGCTCAGGGGCAGTAGATGCTTAGAGGTGAAAGCAAACAACACAAAGAATTTTCAGAGGGGGGCACCTGGAGAAGCACAAGACAGATTTCAGGTGTTGTGTTTGTAAGAGCATCCAGGCCAGAAACATAACACACATACAAACTGCACAATTAAAAAAACAACAAAAAAACCAAGCAGCTTTAACAGTAAAGGTGACCAGAAACCTGTCATGAGGTTAAAAGCAGATTTAAATAGAGATGGGATGATGATCAGGTAAGGAGGAACAAGATTAGGTACGAAACATAAAACCATAGTGCAGTGCTAATGAAAGATGCTGAAGCAAATATCCAGAGAATTTAAAAAAAAAAAAAAAAGTTCAGGAAATGATCTGGACCAACAGCACCATAGTGAGGAAACAGTAAGGCTACATTCATAGGCTTTGAGAGACAGCAAAGTCTGGGGGACAGCACATGTATGGAAAGACTATGTTATGTAAGCCTTAGACAGCACAGAGGGAAAGACCAGAAGAATGATAGGAACACAATGGGGAGGAGATCTCAGAGAAAGATAAGAGTTTTAATCCTGTAACAGACTTACGTTCCTTTTGTTTTAATATCCTGTTTGCATCAGCCACTAGGTTCAAGATGGACCAGAAAAAAGTATAAGGAGTCTGCTGTAGACGGCATTGGTATTACCAAATCTTAATATTATGTCTCAATCTAATTTCTAAAAATGAGCAATGGTATAAACCTGAAACATATCATTTAAGAGCAGCAAAGGAGGATGAGAGAGTATGGAAAGCTAATCAACAGAAGAGATCTAAAATTAAAAAAAACCCCTCAAACAATCACCAGAAGGGTGTAATTCTGAGAAGAAAGAAAAAACCATCAGTGAATGAAGGAGGATGAATCAAGAGAGACTTTCACACAATTTACACTGTAAACCACCTGGCACATCAGCTGATCAACACTTCAAGATGGGGACTCATTCAGCAGGACAGCCAGAGATGAGCACACTGCTATACCAAGGACTTCTGACCTGTGAAAACTATGCCATGAAGCTCAGCTGTGTTTTGATGTGTAGAAATGCTATTTGCTGCATATGCCATTCCCTACACTGGTGAAAGATTTCTTTTGCCCTGAGGAGGTTCTGCCAGTCAAAACCAAGTAACTTTACATCTCAACCAGCACAGAGCCCACATGCTCTTCCCAGAAGCACAGATCCCCCTTCCAGTTACCAGTTCTGGCCCAGTGTTGCTACTGCCTGTCTTCCTGAACATGATGCAGAGGGACGGACTGACTGCCTAACACACTTGACATTCTTAGTCATGCCCTCTCTTCAGAGGAGCTTGACTTTCCACATAGTAACACTTATGTATTGGCTTTGGCAACCTGCCACAGAATTCATTCTGAAGGAAATCGCGTTGTATGATTATGGGAAAACAGTTTTTGGTCTCAACATGGAATTTTGTAAAGAAATCTGCTCAATTTTTATCTATATATTGTAGGGAACAGAAGCATAAAGCTAACTGCCCATAGACTGTTATAATAATGCTATGTTATATTTGTGGGAAATACCTATGTTTCAATTAGCAAGACCTTAGCTCCAGAAGTGACCATCTTGCAATGACGTGTTCTTACTTATGTTGACATATGAACATGCTCAACTTCTTTTTTTAAACTGTTTTAGCACAATACAATTTCTTGATTCTATCAGTTCTACCCAAGATAATAGCTCATAAAATATTTTCAAGTCTGAAGATATTTCATGCAAAAAAAGACCAACAAAACAAGTTATATTGTAACATAAAGGGCATACAGGGTAAAGCCTGACATTAATCTTGGCAAGAGGTTGGAGACAGGACTTCAAAGTGGAACACAATCCCCACCCCCTCTACTCCCCCACCACAAAACCAAAAAGAGATCACAAATCAAAAAAAAGAAAGTGACAAGGAAGAAAAGTAAAAAGAAAAAACACAACCCCACAAACAACAGAATAGAACTTCTCTTTGTATAATTCATTTTTTCTCTACAGCACACTACAAAACTCCATTATTAACAACTCTAAAACTCCAAGTATTTGTTACTATTAACAACTTCTTTAGCCATTTTACTGTAGACTTAGCTGTAAAATGGTGAGCTCCTAATTCTCAGAAATGGTAGAGAAGAACCTCATTTCTTTGTCTATAAAGCCTTCAGAAGAAAACCTGAAGTGAGCACTGTTAAGTGGAAACACAAGCTTATGACAAGTTAACATGTGGTCTCACCTATATGTGGCAGATTGCCATGTAACAAGTATCTACCACGTTCAACTCCACGAACAAAATCATCTGCTGTTCGGGGTCCTATAGTCTTGCCAATAGCAAACTAGCTGCAGAAGGGAGGCAGGAAAGAACGCATGTGATAAAAAAATCATTTTGAAGAATCACTAACAAACACAAATTATCTCTGGAAGTTTATTTAAGAAATTAAGGAGAAGAGGAAAATTAACAAATATTTTTCCTCTACACCTGTAAGATTCCTGGAAATTTGGAGCTCCAGGCAAGGCTGAAATGTGGGCCAGGGTTTCCCCAGATCTCTCATCTGATGTAATAGCCAGCAGAAGACTACATTCGGTGACAGGAGGTAAGGGTAGGAGGTGCCACCAAGTGAGTGTAAAACAGGCCCCATAAAGGCTGTGCAGAACCTGGAAGGGAATACCATTGGAATGAATCTTTCCCAAAATTTAGTCATTACCACATATGAAAACAAAGTTGCCCAAGATGAGAAGGCCAGTAACTAAGCGTTACCATCTCTCATGAACTTGCTGTGTAGGTGACTTCAGGAGAAGTAACCTAGAGGAACTGAATTAAGGATGTTTCTTACAAAACGTAGAGCTGTATGAGAGGCCAGGCACGCTGCACAAGCACCCTCACCAGCAGGGGAGCCTACAGGGCCACTTGCTCCACACAGCACAACTGTGTCCTGCCAAGCTGTGACAACTGTGCAGTTACGAGTTCCACAAAGAGCTGGGCACAAGCGAGTTACACCAAAACAAGTTAAAAAGGGCTGATTCTCAGTGCCTTAGCCGTGCAATGCTAACTAGCCATATACATGGCTCTTCCTCTTCAGTCAACACTCATTAGCTTTGGACATGTTGCAGTGCAGTCTCTGGAGAGGGAGAACTGAATTTGCATGAATCAGCACAGACATTATGCATAGAGAACTTAAACCTTCAGCAAAACGTAATTTACACTGTGCCAGATGATTTAGAAACAATGACATGCTTCATTAATGTCTTTTCCAAAGAGTAGACCAGTAGAATACTGACACTGACAGCTGTCAATAGAAGGGACAGAGTGTACCTTAAACATCTTATGAAAAGCATTATAATACTGTCTGGTGGGAAAAAAAATAGAGGAAAATGAAAGCAATATCGTGTTTTCTTTTCTCTTTAAACAGAACAAAACTTCTAGAAGATAATAGAACATCAGCTGCTTAGGAGCACTATTTCCTGGTTGCTGATCTGTTTCTTTAACATATGCTGGTTTGGAAGTTTTACTACCTTTCAGTAAAAATGCCAACCTCCGTTAAAAACACATCTTTTTTAAAGAAGAAAAGAAAAATAAATTTCATTTGCCCACTTTGTACAAGTAGTGGAATGTAGCCTCTCACTTATTCTGCTGCTTCGTTAACAGTAAGCAAATTTGGCATGCTCCAAACTTCCACATTAGTGCAACAGGGAATAAATCAACGACGGCATGGCTCACAGGACATGTCTCACTAGCCATTCCAGCCACTGCTTATTTTCAACTATCTGAAACTTATGAAAATTATTAACCTCCTATGATAGTCCAGTACTTGGCTGGGATGACAAAATAACTGTAAATTGATGCTTACTTTAAAACATGTTCACTTCCACAAAAAAAACCAAACCAAACCAACATTAGCTGGTATGGAAGCGCTTTGCTTAGATAATTCAGTCCCTGCCATATCCTGTTTTTTATGGGAATGAGCACCAAAGACAATGGGTGATATAGGGAAACTATAAGGGGATAGTATCCTTCAGTCTTCAAAGAAATAATTTTTAAAGTTGACAGCAAGCAGTTGAAAATTGCCATTTTCCAACACTTAATCTCCTGTACAAAAGTAAAGGCAAGCCTAATTTGATACAAAAAATATACAACTGGTGGAGAAATTATTTCACTCCTTAAGAGAGGCTGGGTCTTGGCAGGGTAGTGCAAGCAATCTTATAGTCCTATCACAAACCAACGTATCTAGTAATCAACTTTTCTTCACTGATGAATCATCTTTGTTTAAAGAAAAACCCAAGAGGATAGGGGATGGAAAGCAACACACCTCAATCCCACTGCTGCAGATGGCAGGTGGTCTTTAAAGTGTATTTTTGAAAAACAGGGGAAAGAGATGGAAAATGCCACAAAAACTCAGCAGCTTAGTAGACTACTATTAGTTTAAACACTAGCTTGCAACAAGATTAGGGAAGGGAGAAGAGAGTACAAACAAAAACAAGTTCATACACCATGTATCCTTCTTCATTCAGCCCCCATGTTATTTCCTCTTGGCACATGTTAAGTGCATGCACTCCATATACAAACCACATGATAATATGAGCAGAGTGATGTACTGAGTCTATATTACTTACACAAACATCAAGTAAGGGAATTCTGTGGTGGTTAGACAATAAGGTTAAGAAAATATATTTCTTAGGATTCCTGAACTAAGGAATCAAAAATAACTACGCTATTTTTCTTTTCTGGTTAACCTCAAGAAGAAATGAAGGGTTTATGTTCACTGCTTCTATGGATTGAGATGTGTTATTTTTAAGTATGTTTATTCAACAGATAACTTTCTTTAAGTACAATGTGTACTTAAAATATCACTAAATACAGCTTCTAAAATTATGTCAACTGATGTTTTTTTGTTGAGACAGCACAACCTTAAATTCTGATTACTTTATGGGAGAATAAAAGAACCAGATTTGCCCTAGAGCAGATGATCTCAGCTGTACCCTCAACATCAATTAAGTCAAATTCACAATTGCAGTTTATTACTGATAGAAAAGCCTAACAAATTTGATTTTACGCATGTAAACTGCAAGACAGTCAGTACTTACAACTTCACACCTGAAATAGGTGTGGGGTCAATTTTTTTTTTTCCAGCTTCCTCACACACCACTAAGCAGTTGGGATGGTCCCTTCAGTTCTACTTCGTGCATGGGGTCTGCCTGCAGCCCGAGTCTTCAGGTGAGTGTGTGAGTTTTGACAGGTCTGACAGTTTCAAAGTTCAGCAAAAGCAGGAGAAAAACAAAGTGCCACTGTAACTACACTTTTACAGTCTTTGACAAAAAAAAAATCTAATAAAATATCAGCTCCACAGAAAGCTACCACAGAAGTTCTGTAGAGTGGGTGGCTAAGTGCTCTAAAATCTGTGGAAATATTTAGACAAACGTTACAATACTCAACTGGTTTGGTTTATTTTTTGTTTAAGAATAGTTCAACTTTTTTAAACAGTCATTGTTTCTCAGAGGCATCTTATTTTTCTAAACACAGTTTGCCTACGATTTATCCCTCACTGGTCCTACCCAGAGGAAATTTGCTTTCTACAACCTTTTCTAACTGTTTAGGTTAAACACATCCCTTCTCTACATTAAGAGAGTGTTTTCAAAGAAGAAGCTGACCGTCACTAAACCCTAACACACTTCACAGAGCTAACATATCATATCCATGTGCACATGAAAGTATATCCTGATAAAATAAAATGTAATAAAAATTAAAGTTATAAAGCTCTGTCTTTAATGAACAGCTTATTTCAGACCTTCCTCTTTCTTATTTCAAGCATAAACATACGTATTTACACATTGTAAATATATGAAAAGTATGCAAGGACCATCATCCTCACAATATGAATCTGTGTGTCCATTCTGTCACCTGCACCTTGTTTTCTTGCACTGAATTCTGTAAGCTGCACATGGTTCATAACCTCTTGACTCTAACAGCTCTTCTGGACTCATGATAGCACAATTTATGAATTCTCTGTTCATGCAGGTAACATGCAGACAGATTTATTTAACTATTTCTTTTTAAGCCTGAATTTCAACAGATAGCACACCTTTGCACATCTGAAGACAGGCTCCTCCTTCGAGAGAAAGTAACTTAAAAGAGGGACTATGCATCATCTTAGTTAGTCCCACCACATAAAACACTGAACAGCATGCTTTGAGACTGATCCTGCCAATTCATCCCATATGTAAAGGTCTGCTTTTATATAAATGTATTCTCTATGATATTTCCTACCAACATTAAATAATGAGAACAGGAAATTTCCAGTTTCCAATGAAGACACAGAGTGCCTTTTTCTATTCCAGGGAAGACTTAGAATCATAGAATCACAGAAGCATTAAGGTTAGAATCGACCTTCAAGATGATCAAGTCCAACCATCTACTAAACATTACCACAACCACTAAAGTTATGACAAAAGATTTTAGAGCTGAAACATTTTCAGATGTACAGTAGAGCTTCTTATTTATTATAGTTTCTGGGAGAGAGAAAAGGTGCATCATGCTTTCCTAACATTAATTATGCAAATAAACAAATTACAATGTGATTATTACTACTGTGCATAAGAGACATAAAATGGAAGATGTTTTTTAGATCCTGTCAAAAATCCCTTGAAAATGCATTTATCTCTTCTGCTTCTGCAACTTCTCTTTCTTCTTCCACTGGCAAAGTATTTGAGGAAAGGTTCTCAACCAATTGGTGAAATTCTTGCCATTGGATATCAGTAGATATATCACAATCTTTCAGCTAAAACTATTAGGTGAGAAAAATCAGTGATAGAAATAGTATATGCCTCTCTACAAAGGTAGCTTGACAGGATCATCAGCTAAGTGAGCAATTTTTGATGGGCAGTGGGAAAGAAAGTAAGCTTTTTCAGGAGATACACTACCTTTCCATATTTCACCATGACAACTCCCAGGGACTACTTTTTCTTTCTTTGTTTTTTTTCCTTTGCAGCTGTTCATCCATACGTTACACCAGACTCTCACTCCATTAGTTTTATTTAATAGTTTATACTCCATCTGCCATGCCTCTCAAAGGAAGACAAATCAAATAAGTACATTGCTATTTTGGCATACCAGAAGCTACAAAAAAAGACTTTAGTCAGTCATAAATAAAACAAGAGTTGATATCTCTGAAGTTAGTACTGAGTTTACAAGCTTTAAAGTACCTACCACTCAATAGCACTCAGCCTTGGTTGATGTTCGGCATCCCACACAGCATTTAGCTCTGGTAGATCCAGTATTATGGTAAGATGACTTTACAGAATAGTCTATTAATGCATTCATTATTCAAAATACAGTTTTCATGGCTGTTAAGAATTAAGTACTGTGTGTTGGTCTAGGAGCACTAGATGTCAATATATACAGTGGGCATTTTCCTACAGGCATTCACAAAATCAGTAACTGCCTCAGGAGAAATACAGAAATTGGGAAGAGGTTAGTTGAATCCTGCCAACTACTACTGTACAATTCAATCACAAAGTATCTCTTCTCACACATATCTCTGTTTTTATACTTTGATACTCCAAGTAGTCCATTCCTAACATACAGGCTCAAACACAAACCTCTCAGTCACCTTTGCCTTCAGTCTCATATCTTGTGTTCTCCCTTAACTAGCAGTCCTGCAACTACACGTCAACTGCTGCGTGCCCACACCAGTTATGTTACCTAGCTATCACATACTGCATTGTAAATATGTTTCTACATGTGCTTTTTAAGATTTACTGATGATTCCCAATGGATTATTGCGGTGAATATGAACTACAGCTTGCCAGGATATTTTTAAGTGAAGGAAAATTTTTTCAAGATATGTTGGTTCATAAAAGCTAAGGCATGTCATGGATATGTACTGATTCATGATATTTTTACCACAAAGGTCAAGAGGGAGTCTGGCATTAAAAATCCCACTAAATCTCAACAATCTAACAACAAATGCTTCTATATAATAATATTTCCCACATATATTTACAGCAAAAGGGAATTAGTTTTGTTCAGTAAACTGTGACACTATCTCTGGCTATATCAGAAGATGCAACTGAAATAAGCAACAGAGGAAGTCTCTATCCTCAAAAAGCCTTAGCATAGTAACTTAGAACTGGAAGGACATCACTAGAAATTAAATATGAAAGAGAACAACAACAGTTTAATAGGTAGGATCAGGCTAAATTCAAGCTGCTATCACAAATGTTAGCTGAATCAGATTCATAAAACATTTTTGATCAACTTTTAACACACATCTCTGGTAATCAGTCTCAATTATTTGGTTCTATAGGGGGATATAAGAAAAAATACATGCAATGACCCTGTAGTTTGTGAAATTAAGCAGTTAAGTGACAGAATTGTAATTGTGCTACTTTAATTTACAAAATTGTGCGTGTATGTTATGATAAAAATAGTATTTTTAAACTAAATTATACACACAACATGAGTGCTAAGAAAATCATATATTTCATCAGAATAAATCATACTATTTAGTCCACCAGTAAAGGAGAAATTAAAAAAAAAAATAAAATAAAAAAATCACACTAGACTGACAGTTTGTTGTTCCCAGGTACAGAATGTAACCACTTCAGTTCATTCTCCAATGTCCTAAAGAAAGGGACAGCTGGTACCATTACTCTTATTAAATCATGAAAACGCCAGAAAAAAAATACTTTCTGTAGAAAACACAACATTTTTTTTTCCACAAACTTTATGAAAAGAATGGAAAGAAATCTTTTTTCAATTAAAATTCAATAAATCTGAATTCATTGGAAGAAAAATCCCACACATGTGCTTTCTTAGAAAAACAGGAAGAATGCAATATGTAATATAATACATCTTAATTCCTATATCCACATAGCTACAAACTATTTGGAACTTATTCTAAGTTGCTACACTAATGGAAAAATCTCAATTCAAATAAATAAAAAATCCCCCAACAAATGGATAACTTATTAAATACCTCAGTGTTTTACAGACAACATCCTCTAAGCATTCTTTGCTTTGTTCCAATTTTTCCTTAGTGGTCCATCCCAAAATTCAAGACAACAACCATATGTATGAATAGACTGGCTTGGCAAAGCAAGGAACTCATGGTAAAGCTCCAATGCGGAAAGGCTGTATGTATGAGGTGTAAGCAGGGACAAGGTGATCAAGGAGGAAATAAAAAACATCACATGGGCATGTAAAGGCTGTGTCAGGTTCAGCAAAGTTCAGCAGGAGTTAAGACTTGCATGGAATGTCAAGGGCAGCAAGAGCAGCTACTACTGCTACAATAACAATGAAAGGTCAGACAGTGAAGATATAATCCTGTTGCTGAATTGAGCAGGTCATCTAGTGCCAGCAGACACAGATCACACTGAATGACTCACTACTGCCTTGGTTTCAGTCTTCACCAACAAGGTGTCAAAGGCATCTAGTTCAAGGGGTTCAAGAACTACTCGTAGCAGATGCAGTCTAAGTCAGGGATGACTTGCAAAATCTCAACCTATATAAATCCACAGGATCAGACAAGGAGCATCCACAGACAACAAAACAACTGGCCTCTCCATCTTTGAGAAGTCATGGAGATGAAGAAGGTCCTCAGTAAGTGCAGGAAAACAAATGTGGGAACTATCGGCCAGTAAATCCCATTTAAGTTCCTGGGAAAGTTAAGGACTTAGTCGTCTTGGAATGCACTTTTCTGGACATACAGAGAGAAGGTGACTGAGAACAGTCAGCGTGGATTTGCCAAGGGTAAATAATTTCTGATTGCCTTCTATAATAAAATGACTAGTTGTAATGAAGAGGGGAAAACACAGGATGTCATTTATATCAAGGCTTTCAACACTGTCTCACTTCAAGTTATGATGTTACCATCTTTCTCTGCAGGGTAAAATGTTGGCTGGATCATCAAGTCTGGAGAGTAAACATTTAATGGATCTTACTCCACCATGAGTCCAGTAACAGGTAGAGTATCACAAGGATTGATCCTGAGATCTGTCCTGTTTAACACAGTAATCAATGACCAAGGAGAGAAAAGAGAGTGCAGTTTGTTTAGTTTACAGGTAATTCCAAATTCAGAGAAACAGTTTATAAGCTTAATGGCAGGACTGCCGTCCAGAGGAACCTAGATAGGCTGAGGGAATGGGCCAAGAGTATGAAATTAAGTGTACATATGCAGAGCCTTGCACCTGGAAAGGAACAATCCCATTCAACAGTACAAGTTGGGTTTAATCATAGAGGAAAATTAGTCACTTACCTTTAAAAGACACATTCAGTACCAAATTGTGATCAAACTTTGCAAGCCTAATTGCATTTACCTTGTGTGGAATGCAGTCCAAGTTACTATGAAACATCACTGAATGGGCTTTTTCTCTCCCTCCCTCGCCCCCATAGCATTTTATATTAAAAAGAGAGCTTTCCATGAAGAAATTACACAATGCTTAGCCTACTTCTGGAAACTTTTCTTTTGCATTTATCCCTTACCTTTGTATGCAATAACTGGGTGCTCAGCTCTGTGACAGTGGGTATCTTCTGTTGTTGTTGGCTCCAGTGTTCCTAATACCCCAATTCCTGCCAACAGCAGTGTAAGGAGGCAGCTTCCTTTCATGGTGGTCATGCTGTCCTCCACAGCAGTCACTTCTTTTAACTGGCTACTGTTCTTGCACTCATGTGGGAAAAGCACCTGAAAATTTAAAGAAATTTACTCAAGCACAAGTTACAAATTACAAGAGCAAATTACAGACCATTTTTGATGTTTAAAACAAAACAACATTGATTTCTGTCTGTAGAGTACTTGACTCCTCTAAAGTATGCTGTCAGCTGCTCCTCTAATTACTTCATAAAGTCATCATCAGTTACACAATATAGCAATATTGATTTCTTTTATCACCCAACAGGACTCAAAAACTCTTATTCATTTCCCCCCATTTCTACTTTAAAGTTTCATTTTGTGATGTGTGTGGGGAAAACGTTCTGCAACGTTATTCTTTATTCCTTGCGAGTATAAGGTAGGAAAGGGATTGATCTTTCACATTACTATTTTGACAAAACAACAGCCCTAGAGCATGTATCTTTTGTTAATCCATAGAGCATGTATAGCACAGCACAGAAAGTGGTAGGACAAGGTTAACCTCAGTGCTCTGACATATTTTTGGATCACTGGTTCTGCTGGCTTAATTCTTACTGGTTTGTCAAAACTGATGACAAGGGTCTGTATTGCAGATTCTCACACTGAAGACACTTTTCTACTGAAATCTAGACACCAATCAAAAATGTAATTATTTTTATTTAGTACCAAAATAATGTTGAAGTTTCAACTCCCTGATTTTCTGAAACATTCTATAACCAGACAGTTATAGGTAACAGAATATTCATGGTGTCAATATCATTTTAGATCCAATCCAACTCCTTTAGCTTTATCGTAACAAGCATTCCAAGCAGTAAAAACCTAATGCTGCAACCCAAAAAACCTTCATCACTAGCAGCTTTACTGAGTCTCACAAGCTGGCTTGCTGATAGCACACAGTTGTGAGGCATCACCACCTTTCACTGGACATTTGAAACAACTCTATAATGGCAGAAACGTCATTCTGCTGATTAATGGAGCCATTTGAGATAAAATAATAAGCAGTATTGACTTCTATACATTTGATCTCACTGAACTACAGCGTGCTGTTTAATACGGTGAAAACTTTCTATTTGCGTAAAACAAACATCCTAAACACATGAAACAAAGGTCTGTTAATTAAGATACTCTACAGCAAGACCAGTGTGTTATAAAAGCTACATTCTGAAAGCAAAATGGATAGTAAAAATCACTCCCTAACATAACTGTAGCACCAGTCACCACAAGATGAAGTGCTTCTTCTCTTACCACTTCATTTTGATGCCTTTAGAAGCCTTCCAGCTAAGACCTGGACACATCTAATCCACACTAATTTAAACTTAAAAAAAAATAGATCAAAGATCTGTCTGAGCAAAACATAAATTTAATAGTCAATTTTAGCTTATCTGCTAAATTTGCTTATGTTTCAAGGAAAAAAGGCATGGGGAAGCCTCTAGGCAGTTAAATTCGTGTTCCTACCTACCTAAGTAGTGTATCTTATGATGTCATGTACCCATATGAATCTGAATTGCTTGTGGCTCAAAGCAGGCAGTATTTGCTCATGGAATTCTGTGCACTCACATATATAGGGGCGTAAAGCATCTGTTCCAATGTTTTGATAGTTCATTTTCTGCAAGGTTGACATTTCAAGCATTATGTACTAGTCTTATCCAAATTCAACCAGCTTATGTGGATTATATCATAGCTAATGAATATTACTAATTTACAGATCATACAAGTACATTACTAACAGCTTGTTCCAATTCAGGTTTCTGTAAGACTATGTAAGTGTATTTAGGCAGTAAAATGAAGGATAGCACATCACAGACTCTCAAAAGCTGTTTTCCTTGCACACATTACAGCAGCAGCTATCACAAGTTCTCACATGACAAAAGGACAAACTTTAAGTCAGCTGGGCAACTGGGAGGAACAGGAACTCACTGTCCACTTCATTACACTACAGTATGCACAGAAGGAGAAAGAAAATGAAGTCTGGAGACTGCATCTAATACACCACTAGAGTAAAAGAAACAAACCAAAGCAACCAAACAATTAAAAAACAAATAAAACCCCACCCTACTAAACTAAAAAACCAAACAATCGAACCTGAGACAAAAGATCACATGAAAGCAAAAAAAAAACCCAAACCACACAGACCCAAAAAAACAAACAAATAAAAAAAACCCCAAACATCCCCAACCCCTAAAAAAATCCCCCCAAACCTCGACTATACACACACATTAAATATGTACCCACGGCATGAACAGATGAACAGACACCTTAGAAAAGCCTTCAAAACCAAGCACTTTTCCACAGAATTTGCAGTGATTGCTCCCTCCTGTACATCCTCAAGTAATTTCTGCATCACTGGTTCCATCTCTGCCTGAGATATCAGCTTAAGAGCCAACCTGTGGAGTCAGCACCTGGACTCTGTCCCCACTCTGCTCTGAAATGCTGCAACTGAGAGTCAGGTTTGAAGCGGGCAAAGGAGTCTTTCCTGCAATAGGCCCTTCGCCTTACTGAAAGTGTACTATTTTACCAAGAAGTGATGGTCAGCCTGGAGCTCACCAAAAGCCAGAAGAAACCTAAACATTAAAAGTTTAGGCTAGTTTCCTTGATTTTTTTATAATTTCCATATGCAAATCTATCTCAACCAGGAAATATAATGGTCCAGTCAAGACTTCAAAACATAACCACAATAGTGACACTGACATTTTCATCTACTACTATACATTTGGGAACCAGCACACTGACTTACACTATTTGTATAGTTTTTTTAGCACAGATCTTTAATTGGACGTCTGACAAATTACTTGTTACAAGTCTGTAAAACGATCTAGGATGTAAAAACAAAACTCAAAAAACATTATAACATTATAAAATTTAATATATTTCAATTTATTATTTTATTTCTG